>OZ022505.1:28970306-29007301 GCA_963989385.1 Ctena decussata
TGCTAAACACAGCCTAGCAGACACGCAACGTTGAATCAACGTTGACTGAACGTTGATTCAACGTCATTACGTGGAATCAACGTTGGTCCAATCCAATGTTTTGATTATCGTTGTGTGCCCAGAGGGAGATCAATGCTATGACCACACCTGCCAGCTGACTGAAGACGTTCAATCTAAGCGCTCATACAAGTAAAAATGTCAGCAAATGGGTGAAATGCTGATTATATTAAATAATTTTTTATTGATAGTCCTCAGTAAAATTTGTTGCTAACGGTGAGGCAAGATTTTTGAGAAAGCTTATACTTGTCACTTCTAGACTCGAACAAACTCAGTGCCAGGATGTTTGAGTTATGGATTCGTTTCCTTGCAAAAAAAAAAAAAATAATGGCATTTATTTTGCTATACGTTATTCAGAAATGCTTACCGTATTGATACATTCTCCTGCGCATGCCTTTAACATACAGTGGAAACTTATAAAGTCAGAGGCAACAAGTTTAAACAGTCCAAAACTAGAAGTCAGCTGACCTTGACTCGGGCGAGTAAAAGTCGGGAAATAGGGAACTACAGAACATCTGAAAATAAATAATAAAGTAAAAATAAACAATAAATAAAAATAAATTGAAACAGCAACAACACAATTTCACTTATACTGGCCCCGATTCCTTTGGACGGGACTTTGTCTGCGCTCATGGCGATCATGGCGCTTCTTCATAACAATGCTCCAGCTAAGGAGTAACAGGCGGGATAACTCAGAGATATCGATATCTATTCTTAATGAAAACATACATTGTGACCACTCATTAGAACCGTCTCGATGAGACGGTTCTTATGAAGGGTCACAACGTATGTTTTTATGAAAATATAAGGAAATTATTCCTTTATTATTCCTGTTACCCCTTCTTATCTGGAGCACTGTCATAATATTCCAAATAGCCGTGGAAGCGTCGGCAGGTGCCAAAACTTGAGATTTATGTGCTTCCAGTACGCTTCCAATACATTTTAATACAATCTTTCTGCGCTGATCACGATACTGTCGCGGTGGTGTTGCGCTTCTGTCCACTTGAGCCCCGATCGACGGCGTCCAAGGGCGCTTCTACTACGCTGCCACTAGGACAAAGGAGTCCATGCTATGATTAATCTACGCTTACGACCATGCGATTGTGATTGTGATACGACCTAAGCGCCGGAGCTGCGTTAATGCTGCGCGAATGTTGCGCTTTCGAACCCGGTTCAGGTTCAGCAGAAGTTGACCACCAGCCTATGTACACGATAGATAATAGAATAATTCCAGAGGCAATACTCAAATTGTCAAACAAGAACCAGAGACTGGTTTCGAGGTTATAAAACTTGAGTATAATCTCAAACTCAAAGTAAAGCACACTGACTGGCTGCTTCTGAGCATGTGCTCAGTGTGCTTTATTTTGAGTTTGAGAATGTACTCAAAATTTATAACCTCTGGGCCAGATCAGATTGGATGAAGCGAACAAATTCAATCGAGGGCGGCCAAAAACGTCCGTTCTTGGTTGCCTGCAGACAAGAGGCTTCAAGTTAGACACTATAGTCAACCAATGAGAGGGCACAGCTATGAAGAAATCACTTCATTTTTCAGTTATATGAGACTGGGGACAAAAATGTTTGATATTGTCGGCGAGAGTCCACTGCGCTTGCTCGCGCAGCTGCCGCGGTACGTTTGCGTTCATGAATTTCATGCTGCTCCATCGCTACGCTTTCATTATGCTCAGATTTCACGGCAATTTTCGCTGTAGGTAATGGCGCTTTGACCAAAATTTCGAAGCACAATGGAAACGCCGTCCAGTGGAATGGGGTTTTTAATACAGTTCGCATGAGTTATAAGAACATACAATTTCAAAACGAAGTATATGTACTTATTTCTGCAGATATTACTTAGTATTCACGATTTTAAATAAATTGTGTAAAACAGGCCTGGGCACGATGATGACTCTGAATTTAAATTGTAAGTGGACTGAAGTACTTGACCAAATAATGTATATTTGTTCATGTTCATGACCCAAGTTTTGTAAGATTTCTTGGTTATTATTCTGAAAGTCTGCAGAATCTCAGGAGCGTATACGAACTTTTATATATCCTTACAAGAAAGACTTCAAATGTCCCTCAAATAGTGCATGTGTAGGCGTGTGTTAAATGTTTTATATACACCTGGAAAAAAATTAAGCGCCCACCCACCCCAGTTAAAATTATTTTTTCCCATCGAGTAGATTTTGAATGTAATTTGAATTAATTTTGAATGAATTTTGGGCCAGAGACTTTTTTCTGGAATAGCATGACCGTCCTATTTTATGTAGTGATTGAACTTGACACTCTTATTCACGGACTCATTGAGTTTTATAACTTTTACAAGGTTTAGACATCGTGTGCTTGTCAAATCAGTCACTTCTGGATATAAACAACCAATTAACCACGAAGCTCCTTGATTGTAGCCCAAAGGGGGTGGGAGTGGGGGCTGCTTAACTTTTTTCCAGGTGTATACTTTTATTCTGGTTTGAAAACATGGTTGTGTTTTGATAAAATTACATTTTGCAGGCCATGGTGATGTACGGAGAGATTCATAATAAGACTTACCAGCATTCATGCTCACTAATTTATGTCCAAACTTTTCGCGGGATCAGCATTTTTAAATTCCACTACAGTCAAACCTGTCTTAAGGGTTCACCCAAAGGAAGCCAAAAATGGCTGCTTAAGACAGGTGACTCCTTAATACAGGTTCATTTGTACTGTATTTTGGTTCAAGGGACCAGCAAAAGAAGGCTTCTAAAGACAGGCGACCCCTTATCAGAGGTGACCACATTAGCAGATTTGGCTGTATTTAGTCCATATATCCGTCCAAATGTACTAAGTCTTACATGGGGATTTACGGAAATAATAAACCCTTGTATGTCTGAAGACGCGTTTTGGGGACATATGCAAACAGTGCAGACCCAAAGTAGACGCCGCAGAATGCGACGTCTGAACTGGGTCTACATTGTTTGCTCACTTGAATTTCTATGCAAAATACAGTAAAAAGAAAGCACCCACCATAAAAACCTGAACCTAGATATAGACTCATTCAAATAATAAGTATGTACAATAAGTTTTTGGCCGGGCCGACTAGCGCGGTCGGTAGCGTGTCTAACTCAAGAGCCAGAGGTCCCTGGTCGATACCCGGTCCGGCCTATTACACAAGATCGTTTCTCCTTCCGCTAATTCAAGAAGGGCAGTTGTCAGTGTGGAAAGTGTGCACTTCTACTGCTGAACCTCTTAGGTGGTCTAAGTTTGCCCAGAAATAGTGTGATACGGGTAACTGACCGTCCCGACATGACCATAGCTGTTTACAGTAGATGTCAAGCAACAAAACAACAATAAGTTTGGAAAAGTTAGATCTTTTGGAAGAAAGGAAAACACCAAATAAATGAAAAAGTCCACTTGTCAAGAAAGGCTATATTTATTTAAGAATGACAGTTTTCTGATTAATAGAGTTGGGAAATTACAGGTAGATACTGTGAGTATCAGATACAGTCAACTTTGATATCTCGAATCGAATTTCAGCCCAAACTACTGATATCTCAAAGTAAATTTTCTGGTACCAGAAAATTTACTTTGAGATATCAGTTGTTTGGGATAACAGGAGTTGAAATGTAAATAAAAATAGGAAATATATTATTTGATATGAGAAGATATTTTGAGAGATCAATGTTCGAGATATCGGGAGTTGACTATATTCTATATTCTACTTACCCCATATCGATCACAGTATGAGTGTTTGCCTTACAGTTCCAGCCTATTATGTCAAATGATGGTACTGAAATAGACAAGTAAATTTGTAAAAAAATACAGTCAGATCCCGATATCTCAAAGTTGAAATTCATTTCAAACTACTGATATCTCGAAGTAAATTTTCTGATCCCAGTATGAGTATTTGCCTTACAGTTCCAGCCTATTATGTCAAATGATGGTACTGAAATAAACAAGTAAATAAAAAATACAGGTAGCCCTTGATATCTCAAAGTTGAAATTCATTTCAAACTACTGATATCCCAAAGTAAATTTTCTGGTCCCAGAAAGTTTAGTTTGAGATGCCAGTAGTTTGAGATAACAGTAGCTGAAACATAAGGAAAACAGCATATTCGTCCAAATTGTAAAGAGTACTTTGAGGTATCAGTGTTCGATATTTAGTCAGCTTTATATTTGCACGCCTTTAGAAAAAACAAAGCAAAAAAAAAAAGAAAAAAAACAAACAAAAAAAACAAAAAAAACAAATGAACAGTAGATGAAAAAAGGTAAGTTCTGAAAATGATAAGAATTCCACAGAAAGCACCTCTTCTGTCAGCGCATGCGTACAAAACAAAGCCAAACCTGAAAACTCGATAAATGTTTACGCCGACACCAACGACAGCGCCGGAAAAGTATCTATGTCTCGCTTTTGCTAGTAGCAGGGGAGATGATTAACGTGTTATTAGGATATTACCGGTATTTAACCCTTAATGCACCAAGAAGCAGACGACAAAATTTACGTCTGCAGAAGTTCAAAAAAAATGTTTCGTACAAGTTACATCATATTCAGAAGTCAAAGACTAGAGGACAAACAGCGTAGATCCAGATGAGGTGGCTCATTATGAGCCACTTCATCTGGATCTACACTGTTTGCAAATTCAACAATTTTTTATTTTTGGCGCTTTAAGGGTTAAATGTCATACAAATAGTATACAAGCCGTGACCAAAGTACAGATCAAATTTTGTTTACTGTCGTGTCAATGCACTTTTAATTTTGGACCAAACCTTGAAATAGGTTGAGCAGCTTGTCACGAAAAAAGTCGGCTCTTTCCGTATCAGTCAGAACACTTTTATATATAACCATTTAAAACGAATTTGATACATGTCAGTGTGGACCAGAGGTTCAGCTTGTAGACTATTTGGCTAAATACCTTTAGTCAGTAGTTCGAATCCCGTATTTCCCTTTTCTTTTTGCCCCCCCCCCCCCCCCCGCCCCTCCTCGCCCCCCTTTTGCCTTTTTTACCTATTCATTTTTATTTTATTTTTGTCAGTTTCATTTCATTTTAAGTTCTCCACTTCTAATAACGAATTCCCCTCTTCTTGCTTTACTACGAATTATGTGAAACTACACATAATAGCTAGGGTTTATACAATGCAAAGGGGTTTCTTGTATCAAAACGAGAATTCACATGATGAATGGATGAAATGGCGGCTTAACGTCTATTCAACAATATTTTAGTCATACCAGGACGATTCAAGGGTGATTGTGGAAGACTATGTGCAATAAAGCAGCGGTTAGGTTTAAACAGAGCCTTGTCTGCCATCTGGACTTGACCCAATGATCCAAAGTCGGGAGCGCTAACAACTTTGCTACACGGACGCTTCAACATCAAGTGCAACTCCAAAAATAACGCTCGACTGTGACAAAACCGAATCTCTTGGAAAGCATAAATTTTATCATTTTGAGCAGCGGGATTGGTTGCGGTCCTGCCGGAGCGTCCAACTAATTTGAATAATAGTAGGGCAAGGGCCTACTGTACTTGCAGTAGGTGCGGGTGGGGTTGTTTGGATATTTTTCTCTTGCCTATCACATCTCTTTTCTTTCTCCCTCTCTCTGGCAGACGCCTCAATATAGACTGAAATACTGTCCAAACGAGTCGTAAACCCCCCCCCCCCCCCCCAAAAAAAAAAAAAAAAAAAAAACCAACCAACCAACATTTTGAGCTGAATTTTCTGCTTTGTCTGCAATATCCTGGTCAGTCTGCATGCTGCGTTGAGGTTATGTTTTGCTCTTTCTCTGTTGGACAGGCAAGTTCATGAGTCTTCAAAAAGAGACTTTTTAAACAGATTGATTGTGCATGACTTTGCCAGACAAAACATCACGAAAGAGTACCTTAACCTACATGACAGGCAATCGTCCAGCCACAATATGAGTTCAACAGTTTTTGATTCAATTCTCGTAGAAGATTCGCCACGCGTTATCCCAACTTTGTCCGAAATGTAGGAGGAACGGAAAAAATGATAACAAATATATGAACACCTCCATGTATCATTTGAGTATACGACCAGGGCAACGACACAGTAGCTCGATAGAATAAATTGCTCAATGCCAATGAGACCCATAAACAGCTAAAAAATCTTCCCACGATATGCTATTTCGGGAAAAAATACACATCCACCGCCCCTGCTGCTGAAAAAAAAAAACCCCAAAAAAAAAAAAAAAAACTGACCCAACGGTATGCCCATGCAAAACTTATTTTACACTCGTAGTGCTTATTGCTTTACCCACTTCGCCACAGCGGACAATGTATTTTTTGGCATTATTACTCAAGTTATACCATGCACTCTACTGACGGATAATGACGAGTGCATTCGGGTATATTACGGAGAAAGGCGGACGGTTGTTTTGCTACAGATATAGTCGTGATTACCCATTTACGAGGTTCGAATGGAATCGGCGACCTTTTGACACGACAGGCTAGAAATTTTATTTATACCTGCACACTTTCAAAATGATTGGTATATTGCAGACGCTAGGTATCAACAAAATCTGCGCATACAATAGTGTCGTGTTACATGAACTCAAGAAATGGCGCGTCCTTGCACAGAAGGCTTCTTCATCTGACTCCCATCGTCCTTATATGACTGAAATACTGTTGAAAGGACATATTTACTAAGTCATTATATTGGATCTTGACAAATGAAAGAGTGTTAGCTTGACCAGTGTAGGTAGACATATTCGCGCCCCACGCTCATGATATGACCTGATTTACAACTGACCTCCAGAAGGAGGTTTATCATTCAGCCAATTCCTGTTAGAGCATTAATGGTTGTTACGATTAACCGGTACACATATAGGGGTAGCAAATCTATCATTTTCTTGCCTCCCTTTTCACTAGGGGTAAACTCTTCAAGGAAAGAATTTGCTCTAGGAGCAAATTCTTTTCTTTAAGAGTAGACCCCATTTTGGAAGCATTTTGTTGTCCGGGGAAGCAGACAGTAAGCCACAAATGCTATATCCATATTAGGCCTAAAAATAGATGCGTTTCCACTAACATGCTGAAAAAAAATGTGGTCAGTAGGTAGGAAAACCTTTTTTTATTACTTTATTTTTTGTCCCGAAAAAAATAGGGACGGACCTGTATTTTTATGTTTTTTGTTTTTGTACATGTATTTTTTTTATTAAATTGTATTTTTGAGACTTGTACTGTATATGATAATTCATCTTAGATGCTCGAAAAAGTCAAATTTGTATTTTGGAAGGTACTAAATGCCAAAAACTATAAAAGGTAGTGAGAAACCTAAATTACTATGTGATAATGCAAAGACGAAACTGGGTAGGGTCGGGAATTGAAAATGGTAGGGTCGGTGTTTTAATTTTTATTTTGTTCTTTTATTGATAAAAATAGCAGAGCCGGGGGTCTGAAGCAGGGTCGGTGAGTGAGTGAGTGAACTCGGGTTAAACGTCCCACTAACAACGAGGTAATATGGAGAAGGGACCTCGGTTTAAAGTCTCATCCGAAAGACCGGAGAAGCGGGGGATCGATCCTGCGACCCCTGGATTGGTAGTCTGGAGTGTTATCCACTACACTACAGCCGCTCCTAGCAGGGTCGGTCAGGTTATTGGAAACACGGCTACTTTTTCATTAGGCCTTATGAAAAGTGGGTGGCTTGGGAACGTAATTATGGAGGTGTAGCCATTCTACTGAGAGAGGGAAAATACTTACTATAATTGCTTTCTAAGTTGATGTTCAATTTCACTGGATCTCCTATATAACCTAAAGTCAGGGGATTATCATTATCATCTGTCAGCGTCATGATGGCACGAGGGATTACTATTGACGTTGCTAATCCGACTGACGGCGTCGGTTCTGGCGTCGTCGTGGTCGTCACTGTTGTTGTCATTGTACTTGTCGCCGTCGGCGTTGTTGAAGTTGTGGAACTGCAAGGTAACAAAACAGCTTGAACCAGAAGATGATTGAACCGCGGCACGAGAAAACCAACAAAGTGGTTGTGCGCCCAGCGCAGACTCAGAACAGCCTGGGCATCCGCCCAGTCTGATCAGAGTTTTTGGCTGTCCGCATGGAGGTAGCTTAGACCCATAGCTACCCTTTAAGCTCTTAGCGAAGAGTCTGGTGAAACTAGGTAAATGCCCAGGCTAATCTGAGTCTGTACTAGCGCACAACCACTTTTTTGGTTTTCTCGTTTCGCGGCTCAAATTGTTATGTTTGGAAAACATAATGGAAACTCCACAGTACACAAGATATGGATTAATTTTGAGAAGTAAAAAGTATGCAAAGACCAGGAACTGAAACAATCAAAATCCAAATCCAGCCCTCAAACCATAGTTGGAAACAACTAAGATTACAAATAATCAAGATACAGAGAACATATGGCCAACCGAGTGAGCAGCTTGTTCCCAAAAGGTGGCCACTCAGCAACCCAAACCGAACCAAAAATAATAATAACATACATAAGGTAAAACATCACAGAAACTCTGACACCAAAAACAGGCAACAAAGAACCCCAACAGAACTACCGCCTTGGAACGGTCAGTTATGAATTACTGGGGGGCTTAAATCGATTTTACAGGCCCAACCTCACCCTCAGTTTCTGAAGTGGTACAAAACATTTAGTTGGTTGTTCGGTTCGCATGATAACCCTCTAACTCGTCAATGAATCATCACGGTAAACACATAAATCAAATTTCAACACCATGAAGAAGCAAAGACGAGGACTCAACAGATACAACGGGCCGTCTGACAGGTGGAGATCCCTGTTCTGCCAAACAACCCCACTGGAAATCTGAAGCAAAAGAAGGTCACCAGTTGAGCCCCGGTGGAGAAACCTGCTATCAAGTTTGCCATGCAAAAATTTTGCTAAATACTAGGTACTAACATTGGGTCAGTGTCATCTAGAGTCCGGAAAGTTAAGTCCTCGGTCAGTGTTTCGGGACAAGCTAAACCAAGATTGGTCCTGATCAGACTGCTGCTTAGAAGCGGGTTACCATGATTAAAAATATAAAATTATGGCCCTTAAAGCACTTAACATTAATTGAGCCGAGACACGACAAAACCAACAATGTGCTTGTGCGCCCAACGCAGATTCAGATCAGCGTGGGCGTCCGCCCAGTCTGATCAGAGTCTTCGCTATCCGCATGGAGCTAGCTTAGACGCTTAACTACCCTTTCGCGCTTAGCGAAGAGTCTGATCAGACTGGGCGGATGCCCAGGCTGATCCGAGCCTGCACTGGGCACACAATCACTTTGTTGTTTTTCTCGTGTCGCGGCTTAAATGATGTGTTGTTTTTACGTAATATGCATTATATTTTAGGACAGTAAGGGTAAGTCCAAAAGCTGGAGGTGCCCAGGTAGCACTGGTTTGCTAGCTAGCGGTCCCGAGTTCGAGACCCGCTGGAGGTTTCCAACCGTAAACGGTTTCTTTACACACAGCCTTTCATGATCATCCTCCAATCGTCCTGATATAATTGAACTTGAAATTGAATTCGTTAAAAAAGGACGTACAATGGCTCCATCCATCCATCCAAAACACGCAGATGGAACGGCAAATTGCAGACCCTGAACGGCCTGGTCATTCAGGAGCTACACGAGTAGCCTGATCTGGGTAGGTCTGCACTGCTTCCTCGGACCTACCTGCTGAATACTTAGAATAGTTATGGTACATAATGAGTCCAGAGAGTTCGGACAATGCGACCGGACAGGACCATGATAGGACTGCTTCTTTGAAAGCTGTCTAATCCGGGTCGACAGTGTTTGCTTAACGGTGCACTTCTGTTCCTAACGGAGCCCCGATAGCTCAGTGGGTTAAGCGCTGGCCTACTGATCTAGCGGACCCAGGTTTGAGACCCGCTTGATGCGAGAATCTTTCCTACCGTAAACGGGGTTCCATTGCACACAGCCTTTCATTATCACTCTTCCATCATCCTGATGTGACTGAAATACTGTCGAAAAGGACGTAAAAACGCAAGTCATCCATCTGTTGCAAACTACTGTATAATGGGAAATTTTCGCGTCCATAATACGGTACTTAGTGTAGTCATATAAGGGAAACTTACGAAGGCGTGCAAACTCCCGCGAATCCGTTGCAGTAACATTCAAATGTCTTGTCTGTGGTGGGATTGTATGTAAAAGCTTGCTGAACGTACACAGTAAAGATTTCCAGCTAGAAGAGAAAAATTTCATGTTCCGATGACCTACCCAGCAGGCACATGACGTCGCAGTGTCTGCGCCGCTGGGTATGCTGTATAGTTGTTGGGGATGAAATTACCCGGCACGGGCTCAACGTTGAACCAACATTGAATCAACGTTGGTTCAATGATGATTAACTGTGTGCTCAGTTGAAAATGACTGTATAAAATCAATCTGGCTCTTCACCAGTGTAGCTGACCCACCTGATTTTTTCATACGGTTCATGGACTGTTTGACACTGTTCACAGACTTTTTGTAGGCCTGTAAGCAGTTACGAGCGAGGTCTTTTTTTTTCCTGATGACTTTCTTACTACAGAACGGATTAACATGGGGTAAAGTGCAGAGTAATGGGCTTAACCCTTAATGCGCCAAAAAGCAGACGACAAAATTTACGTCTGTAGAATTTCAGAAAATGTTTTGTCCAAGCGATATCATACTGAGAATTCGAACACTAGAGGGCTAATAGTGTAGATTCAGATGAGGCGACTTATTATGAGCCACCTCATCTGGATCTACACTGTTTGCCAATTCAACAATTTTAATTTTTGGCACTTTAAGGGTTAACTTCTGCTGTTTGATAGTACCTGATAGGCAGCACGTCCTGCTTAGTTAGGTACAAATGCTCGACCAAAACTGTTCTTTTTGGTTTTCTGGGTTTTGGGCAAGCATTTAGACTTCACCAAACGAGATGTGCCTTCACTACTAGCAGCATCAAACAGCAGAAGCTAAGCCCAGTTCTCTGCATTTTAGCCAATTGAATCCGTCCTGTGATAAGAAAAATGTCAGGAAAAATACAGACCTCACTCATACTTGTTAACATACAAAAAGTCCAAGTGATCATTTAGCGTTCTGGAGTAGAAGAGATTTAATTGTAGCAGTTGCTTAAGGAGGAGTAACGTTTAAAAAAAGTTCACGGACGAACATCGGAGCCTGCTTATCCTGTAAGCTCCCTTGGAGCCTTTGGCATGATTTAACTCCCTAATTCTAGCTCTTCGACGGTGGTATACAGTTGGCTCACTGTTCACTCCATTCTGCTTTACAATTCTGTTTTCTATATATTTAGTCCGGGGGCATATGTAGTTCCCGTGAGCATTCGTGTTAATTTTTGGCAACATATATAAACTTCATCATTGGTAGGTACATAAAGGAAAAACACATGTTGCCAATTTTTTCTAATGTCTCTTTGGCCGTAACAGTCGATTATATACGTTTCCTTTGCATATTTTTATTAAAATCATAAAATTTCAAGGTAGACTCATTTTGTTTTATTTTTATTCTCAGTTCCACTCTAGAATCATCTTAAAGTATCAGAAAATACAGCTAGATTTGATTGTTTGTCATTAACTACAACTACTTGTAACGTAAAGAACTTTATTTTTAAAACTTAGTACATTCAAATACAATTTATGAGAAATCGTCACAGTTTCTCGGAGATCAGTTATAAATATGATATCCTGGCAGTTCTTAAGAAACACTGTTTAATTGGAACTTTCAGATTTAGTACTAGTTGTTTAAGGACTTCATGAAGTGCGTTTTATACGTGATGTGACTCAAAGTATTTCAAATTTTAATAAATACAGACTTGAAAAATTCTGGAAAAGCACACCAGGTTTTGCTTTTGTTTATTTGTTATAGGATAAATCAAAACTTTAATTGATGGTTTTGTCTACTCAACCTTTACGATTCTTATGACAGTAACATACGTGATATTTGTTATATAAGGCAAAAACTGCGAAACAAATATATGTCTTTAGAGAAAAAAATGCTACAGTTATAAGCCAGCATTTGATTTGTATACAGGCGTCAAACAAAGTGATTAAGTGATATATAGTCGGATTAATAAAGTTGAAACCTGATCGGCGTTTGTCCTGGTAAGTAAAACAGTATAACATTACCAGTAATCAGCAACTCAAAACATAAGAATACCTTCTTTATTTAAAAGATCTGGTGCATAGGAAGTGCAAATTGAAAGACTGTAAAACAGGTTTAGTACTTGAAATTTGAAGAATGAAGCCACACCGTTATCAAATAAAGCTTACGTGAACATTTGTAAACTTTCATAAGGCTATCACATATTTTACGTTACCAAGGGAAACAATAGTGTTCAGTTTTTGTCTTACAAAAAGCCCCGAGTCAAAACGTTGCATAGTAGGTTTACTACATAGCTTTATTAAGTCAACGTTTATAGTTCCTAACGGCTTGGCAACAGCTAGTACCTTGAGTATAGCACCAAAATCATTTAATATAGAAGAAAATAAGACAAAGGCAGGCGAGTCACAGGCTATCGCAGCAATATAGAAATACATGTATATATGAGCCGCGACACGAGAAAACCAACAAAGTGGTTGTGCGCCTATTGCAGACTCAGATCAGCCTGGGCATCTGCTCAGTTTGGTCAGACTCTTCATTAAGTTCTCATAGGGTAGCTAAGGGTGTAAGCTACCTCCATGCGGACAGAGAAGACTCTGATCAGGCTGGGCGGATGCCCAGGCTGATCTGAGTCTGCGCTGGGCGCACAACCATTTTGTTGGTTATCTCGTGTCGCGGCTAATATGTTCTTTGTTTAAATATTGTTTTTATTTCCGTACCAATTTTCCTTTCTCTTTCGAGTCTGATCATATACATCAATTTCTTAAATGAGTCGATTTAGCATGGAATCTGGGCTTATTTTCAATCTGACGAATATTTTAATGGACAGAATTCAATAGATTTCTAAGCCACATAGAAAAATGGCAAATAATAAAACACAGACTACACTGAACAAAATTTCTAACTCGTCACTTTTTCAATAAAGTTAAGCCTTGTGGAACTTTAGATAATTCTGACTACAAATTGGGAAGAGTAAATGCACATATTTACCTGTATTTTACAAACAACACTATTATTTATGCATTTGTAAAAGGATTCACTACATTTTGAAGCTCCTATTAAGATTTACACAAACATTCAAAGGGAAGTAATTTGAATACTCTAATATTAAAATTAATACAGATAAAAGTTTCAAGATTACTGAGAACAAATTTTATGTTTTTACGATAGAAAACTTTATTTACTTCTGAAATGTCTTGATCTTGTGGCAGCACAATGCAGTTTTAATGTGTTTTCAAAACATACATGTATCATGTTTTACAAAGAAAGGGCCATAACTCTGATATTGCAATAAAGTTTTGATTACAACTTTCACTTTTCGTAGGTAGATAATAGTCCAATATTTTGATTATAACAATATTGAATAATACTGTTTAAAAGTTGTATTTCTGCAAAGTAGAAAACTGACCAATTAGAAATTTTGCTGAGTGTATCTGATGTAGGATATTGCTACTCAGATATTTCCTGGCGTATCCCAGTTGTTCTAAAGAATGTACTGAACCGTAATTTTATCTTTATTTATTTTGCAGCGTGATAACAAAACAAAGAGAAGGAAAACGAAATGTGTAACGTATGCAACCAGTTACAGCGTAATTCATTAATTCCTTATGTCTTGTTTATTCAAACAGTAATGTATCAGTTCTGAGTAGGAAAGAAACAAATAATACAAGTAATGTACACTGTACATGTCAAAGGCTAACCTTAATATGTAATTTCATACAATTCCCTCGACTTTGAACATCGCTTAGCAATAATTCCGGGGGTAAAGTGCTTACTGCTAGTCTAAATGAGCCTTGCTAGATATTTCAAATACAGTAAGAAAATGCAGCTTTTCGATGCCGGAAATATAAACACAACAACTGAAGAAACATACATATTAAAATTAAAATCTCAAAGAATTTCTTCACGGGCAGAGAACACATTCAGAAGAAGTTACAAGGGCCAGACTAAGTAGTTTCTGCTAAAATAGCCTCATCAGTGACCCTTACAATATCTGTCGACGAAACCAGAGAAAAGCATACCGTAATTTCTTAATTTTAATAGGGCAGTCGATTCAATGACTGATTAGTATCAAAAAGAG
Source organism: Ctena decussata (assembly GCA_963989385.1). Classification (NCBI taxonomy): domain Eukaryota; kingdom Metazoa; phylum Mollusca; class Bivalvia; order Lucinida; family Lucinidae; genus Ctena; species Ctena decussata. The sequence goes on from OZ022505.1 coordinate 28,984,472, forward strand.
CCCAAATTATTTAAAAGACGATGATCTAGAATAAAAGACTAAACCAATCTAAATTTTCAGATTTCTCAGAATATAACGTCTGATCTCAAAGGACGAAAATAAAATATAATCTACACTATAGATTAGGTACGGGGAGACGTTTTACCGCCGCACACGGCACAACACTAGCTGCAGTGAGGTAAAATTAAAATCTCAAGGCAGAATAAAACCTGAATGATCAAAGTAAAATTTTTCTTGCCTTATATTTAAATTGATGATAATAATGTATCAGAACATAGACGGGAAACAGATTTAAACGGGAAACAGATTTAAAAAAGTCAATGACTTACTTCTGTATCCCTTTCATATATCTGGTTTATATATTTGTGTATGTAAATTGTCTTTGTAAATTCATGATTATGTATCAGTATGTTGAATAAAATATTGTTACATTGTTACATTAACATAGACAGTGGGTGTACAGAATAACCGGACTAAATATATCTGGGTAATGTTACAATGAGCCATACAAGTCATGAACAGACTGATGATAACACGCTTTATGTCTTACAAAGAATATAATTTTCCATCTTTACATTGTCACAGGGATGATATGTTGCAGTGTACCTGATGGGCGCAATACAAGCGGGTAACGTTGATTACAAATCAGCTGTGAGTTGCAATTATGGGATAACCACAAATAAGTTATAATTATGAGTCTTCACAAATTTGCTTATGAGCCCGTACTATGGAAAGGGCTGTTGATTGAGAATTCAGTCGACATCAGAGCAGTACGGGTGCTTATAACTGTCAATTGAGTCGATTCTTCTGTAAATTGCCCTTGCTGACATATACGTTTTCAAATAGGTTATCTGACAGACTTGGTCACCAGCACAGATAGAAAAATAAGTAACATCCCTGTGACAAGTGTAAACCTAAACATGAATCAGTTATTTCTAATATCAACTTATACATATTTTACTCATTGCATATAATTTTAAATATTTACATTCTTGGTGCACTTACTGAAAAGCCCAATAGTAAACCATTGGAACGTAATGTAGTTTACATTCCAATAATTACATTGAGACACGCGACGTAAATGACGTCAAAATCAAAAATGGTTCCTTATAATATGATTGGACGTCGGCGACATTATGATGTCAATGACGCTGTTCCGATGTTACCAGAAAAAGTGCGTGTTAATGTTTTACTGCTGCAATTTTAGTGCTAATGAGATTTTTCATCAAGTTTTTGACTGAAACGAATGTAAATATAAGCAATGAACTTATTTTTTCTGATGTTTATCGAAGTGTAAACTACATTGGGTCGCTAGCAAAGTTTACATGAACCCCTTCGGGGTTAATTCACTTGGCACGCGACCCAATGTAGTTTACACTTCGACAAACCTCAGAAAAATGAAATTCATTCCTTAAATGATAAATTTTGTGATGTTGCTGTAACTCAGATTTAATGATAGAACAGTTCTACAGTTTCAGATGTAAATATCTGTCAGCTTATTGTTAAGTTCTTTTGTATATAAAATAGCTAAATGTTGTTGTCTTAGTACCAGTGTCAAGCTAAATGTTTTCTAAGAGTTTAGCTTTTGAGAATACCTTACTCTAAAAAAACAACATTACAAACATGTTAAGTAACGTTACTGTTACATAGCCTTTCAAATACAGGACAACCCCGTGCTATCATAGTTGAAAGCATATAACAGTGGTGGTTTTATGGTCACATGTACATCTGTTAACTTAAGACATAAAAATTACACTGAAAGGCTATATCATATACAATTAGCTATTTTCCTCAATTTCAGGTAAATTCCTATAAAAAAATGCATTCTGTCTTCAACTGAAAGTGCCACAGTGACTGCTAACTGCCACCTAACGAAAATATGCTCTCAGTTCCTTCAAAAATGGGCATGATTCAAAGTGAAGTGACAAAATATGTTTGTTAAGGACCACACATATAAAATGCATTCCTAAGATTCAGTCTGATTATGGTTGTTTATTTGTATTTTACCTACGGCTATATACGTTACAGGTCTTGCGTGACTGATGACGTATCTTTTTTTTAAATGCTTAAACTTGTTTCAGTATATCCAAATACTTCAACAAGTTATATTTATAATTCTCTCTCTTAATATCATTTGCAACAATTGTGTACTGTAACACACCCACTACTTTGGCCAGTTTCTATGTATAACCCATGCAACAAACATTTTTGAGCTTCTAAAAGCCTGCACTTGACGACTGGGATACAGGCATAACATTAAATTTTATCTATACAGAGCTTCATTTTTATTGCATAAAACCCTAGATTATTATCCCTTGGACAGATTACAATTATGTGACGTAATGTTGTTACCTTTTGGGTGCCTTTCAAATACAACACCGATGTTATAATTATAGAGTGAATGTAGACTAGCATTTTCATGCTCACACGCAAACTTTTCCTCCTAAGACATGATGCAGACTACAATAACTGTAAGTTCTTTTAACAGGTGTTTTGGGGAATTCTAAAGATTTAAGTTACATTTTGTTTTCAACTGATATTGCGACTGCTAACTACAACTTATTATATAATAAGCTGATTAAAATATATCTAGAAATTCTTTCAAAGATTAGAGGAGCAAGATTTAAAGACGACTGATATATTATGATCATTAAGGATAACATGTATAAACTTCATTCCACCGATTTGGTCTGATTCACATTGTTCATTCGTATCTTAATTACAGTTATATACGTTACAAATATATCGTGACAGTTGACCAATATTTTAAGACTTCATATTGCTTTATGTATTAGAGCAATATAATGGAATATTGATGATAAAAACGATTTTTTACATCTCATTTGTTACAACTGAGTGCTGTAATGGGTCAGTGTTACCCCACCCACAACTTTGGTCATCTTCGGAGTTAAATGATGAAAGAAAAAATGACAACAACCATTTTTAACTTCTAAAAGACTGTCCTTAGTGACTATGTTAAAAGGATAAAACCAACATTCATGCTCACGGGATCCCATTGTTACTAGCTATGCCCCTGGACTAATTTTTATTCTTCATTTATAGAATACGAGAATACGAGTTCACACGATATACATATATAAAACTGGGACTCTCTCTCTCTCTCTGTCTCTCTCTCTCTCTCTCTCTCTCTCTCTCTCTCAAAGATGTCATGTTTGTTTATTGTCTAAGTCGGAATTTACTCGAGGACTAGGACTCTAGAAATGCCCCCCCTCCCTCCCACACCGTCAGAATATTATGTTGTTTACTTTTGCTTTTGTGGGTATGGGGTAGGGAAACTCAATATTGCCTTACAAAATAACGCAGCGTATGCAACAAATTGACACTGAATTCACGCATATTACAACCATAATTAATTTCCAACCTTTTGTATAACTTTTCATCAATGTATGTACTTTAAAAAGACACACTTGACGTGATTTTAAGAGCAGCTTGAGCAGTAACATTTGGCCAAAATTACTTGTAAATATTGTTCTTGTACCTTGACTAATTAAAGACCAGTGTAGTTATACATACCTGCCCTGGCACTGGTTCAGTACAGGAGAACCCAGTCGAAAAGACTACATTGTTAGCAACATATGGCTGTGGTGTACAGTTGTTCAGATTAACATATTGTGGAACAACATCGGTTACCGTCACCCATATAGCATTCAGGAAGCAAGCACTGAGTTCCACTGAAAATAAAAGAATTTTTTATGTAGAACTTTCTTTTTCTTATGCAGAGATCTTTTATCTCATCCATCAAACAAAACACATCTTTTCTGTAGCTGCCTGTGAGTTTTCTATCTTGGCCTCAGATCTAGGCCCTTAAATCTGTCTCAATCTGTCAATTATTGCTTAATAGAGCCTAATAGAATAACATGCTAAGGACCTCTGACAGTTGTCTTGTAAATTTGCCTATAAAAATAGGGAAAAATGAACTTTCGGTATACTTCAAAATATTTGTTGAAATGTGTTGCTCTAAAATCCCTTTAACTGGCACAAAAATAATTTTTCAATTATATCACACACAGACTTAGATTTTTGGTGTAAAAAAGCAAGTTTTTACAATTGAATGTATGGAAAACAGGAAAAGTTTTATAAAGATGCTTCCCCCCTCCCCCCCCCCCCCCCCCGTGCCTCATCAAGCCACTTTGCATGCATATGTGCACTATCAATATACACACTATATACTGGTGGCAAGCTGAGGCACGGGGGGGGGGGAATAGTCTACAGCTGAAAAACTGAAAAGAAGGTGAGGTAATTAAACCCTCTGTGTCTAAAAATAAGGCTAGCATACTTTTTATTACCATATAATTGCATACTATGCACAGCTGTAGTATGTTACCTCATGTTAAGCATATTTAACAAATCAAATTCAGTAAATAGGAAAAACGAAAAATATATGCCTTTAGGATGACTGAAAAATTGACTTACCCCTCTTGCGAGAATAAGTGAGAGTTATTGTGCAGATGAAATAATTGCTCAAAATCAATATCAAAACCTCTTTATAATGGATAACTCTACACATTATGCTGAAATTTTCATTTTTTGGCTTCTCCAGAAAGCTGCAGTAGTTTGTCGAAAAATAGGCAAACTTGCATGGAAACCGCCAGAGGTCCTTTCAACAAATTCGCTTAGGGTCAAGTCAGCTAGATTCGAAGAGCAGGTAAATTCGGACAGTGGCGTTGTTTCCTTCATATGCCGTTGTTTGGAATTAAAACAAAGATAACTGGGCAAACACTGAAAATCCTGATGAGACGGCTCATCATGAGCCGTCTCATCTGGATTTTCGCTGTTTGCAATGGTATGTCCGAATTTAACTGACTTGACCCTACTACTTGTCATGTAAATTGCAAAAAGGATATAAAACTGACAGGCGGTATTCCGAATAAAATTCTAGGTTCAGTTGTTCAATATTATACGAGCCCGTTAGTTAACGAGACATTAAATTTTGAAATATATTATACGCAAAAGCAGTGTCATTTCTTGCCGAAAAAAATGTGAGAAGCCGTTGAAGTGCAAAAGCTCTTCTCGTTTTTTTATCAGCAAAAAATGCAAGCACACTTGACTAACGACTTCGTTAAACTAACAAGGCTTTGAACAACTGGGCCCATATAAGCATAATTAGCTGCGGGTCATGTAAAATACATGCAAACTAGGTAATAAGGACGAAATAGCTATTGGATGGATAGATGGATGGATGGATGGATCGATCGATCGATCTATCGATGGATGGATGGATGGATGGACGGATGGAGATAGATAGATAGATAGATAGATAGATAGATAGATAGATAGATAGATAGATAGATAGATAGATAGATAGAATAGTATTCAATAATGATGTTCCGATTCTCTTAACGATGTTGGCAAGGAGGATCAACGGAGCGTATCCACAGTATCCGAACGCACTGTACAACCTCTTCCGGTTTTCATAGCGCCGAATCGAGAGTACAAACATTCGCTTATAACCTGAAGTCGGAAATCATTGTGTTTTGTGACTTTATCCGGAATCTGCTGCGTCCTTTATGCTTATTCAGCCTTGGAAATGTAAAGAGGTAAGTTTAATATAATTTGCTCTTCGGTCTTTTACTTCATTGCCCTGTACAATGTCGTGTATGGGTGGATAGTAAATGGTACAGTATTCAAATTGCCCTTGGCATGATTCTAAAACCATTTTGAGCCTTTTCTTACATGTTTTATAAAAATCTTTAAAACAAACGGAAGGCGTTATCAATCTACAGTTTGTTAGTTTTAATAATAGGATGATTGCTAGGTTTTGCACGACACAAACTCGTGTTAAATTATGCTGTTCGGAATAAAATTTCTGTGACGGCCATGAGTTTTTCATTGTACAGGGTAATAAAGTAAAAGACCGAAGAGCAAATTATATTTAACTTACCTCTTTACATTGTCAAAGCTGAATAACTATAAATGACGCAGCAGATTCCGGATAAAATCTCAAAACATAATGATTTCCGACTACTGGTTATAAGCAAATTTTGTAATCTCGATTCAACGCTATGAAAACCGGAAGAGATGGTACAGTGCGTTCGGATACTGTGGTATCTATAGTTGCACATTCCTGGCACCGAGTTTGTCTGTCTTAACATCCAATAGGTATTCATGCCCCCGCCATTTTTAATGGGGAATCATGTAGTATCACCGCTGTACGTACCTACGCCCGTCCCATACGTACGTCCAGTACATACGAAAAATGGTTTCCGTTCGATATCTTTTGAAAAGATTAGTGTATTGGGATTCATATTTCATACACAGGTGTGTAGTCATAAAATACAGATCAAGTTCAATTTAGGGTGAAATCCGTCAATTATATGGGAGTTATGGCCCTTTTTCGACTTCATTTAGTTGGAAAAAATGGTTTCCGTTCATTATCTTTAGGAAAGATATTTTTTGGATTTATATTTTATACACAGGCATATAATCATACAAGTTCAATTTAGGGTAAAATCCGTCAGTTATTATGGGAGTTATAGCCCTTTTTCGACTTCATTTTGTATGAAAAAAATGGTTTTCGTTCGTTATCTTTTGAAAAGAATAATGCGTTAGATTCATATTTTATAGACAGGTATTTAAGGAATGAATGTTATTTTTTAAGGTTTACTGAAGTATAAACCACATCAGGTCACGAGCAAAATGAGTGAACCCCGAAGGGGTTTACGTAAACTTTGCTCGTGACCCGATGTACACGAAATATGCTGAGTCACTTTGTATGATGTAGGCTACTTTATGTAAGCTACGTTACTGGTGATTTTTTTTTCTTTTGTGGAATGTCATTGATGCGGTACAAAAAAACTAAAACATGTAAGCAGGGAATTGCGTATACCATCCACCAGCACAGCACCACTGCCTAACGAAAGCAACTTAATAAATACTTTAATGTAAATATTAATGGCCCCATATATGGATGGACAGACAGACAATCTATATCAAACCCATTAGTCAACCTAGTTCATAACAGAGGCTTTGACGCAACTGTTACACATATTTCTGAGTCTGTGATCTTAACCTTAGGTTAACATGATCATCCAAATGATGTAAATTTGTATATACAGGTATATGTATCCTGCTATAGCACTAAGTACAAAAAAACAAGTTCAATTTAATGTCGCAAGAAAAAAATAGAACCAAATCAGCGTACTTAACGCAAAACGTTTACGCAAAAAGTTAAAGTCATACGTATGGACAGACGGATGGAAAAGATGACTATAAGTTACATAATGGCATAGCTTTCAAAGTGTCCAAGTGTCTCTGACGTTCGAGAATACAAATGGCATTCATAGACACATGGAAACAGTAGTTACATGACTCAATTAGATGCTTTTGGCTTAAACATATCTGTGAATTAATTTCAAAAATTGGAAATAATAGCGCTATTATCCATATTCAGGTTGTTGAAACGTACTTATCACAGGTTGTTGAAATGTACTTATCACAGGTTGTTGAAACGTACTTATCACAGGTTGTTGAAATGTACTTATCACAGGTTGTTGAAACGTACTTATCACAGGTTGTTGAAACGTACTTATCACAGGTTGTTGAAATGTACTTATCACAGGTTGTTGAAACGTACTTATCACAGGTTGTTGAAATGGTTGTTGAAACGGTTTATTTCATACTGGGAAACTTGTTATCGAGTACAAGAGATATGCTTTTCTGGTTTTGTAAGCTACGTTATCCTTTTAATTTTCACTCTGCGGCTGTAAATGCTTCCATTTTTATAAGTTCTTCCTTCTTCTTCTAATTCTACATATCTGAATATTTAAACATTTTTATAACAAAATATTCCCAGGTATAGTAGTTTCTGCGATCCGATTAAAACTTAAATTAGAATGAACAAATATTTAGTAAAAAGTATTATGAGTATATGCATTTTTAAAATCCTAACCGTATGTAAGGAAAAGAATATCATAAAGCCATTTTCATTATATGCCTGATACACAGTGTGTAAAATCCTATTACTGAGAAGTAAGAATCGTAGCTTACTTGAGCCGCGACGCGAGAAAACCAACAAAGTAGTTGTGCGCCCAGCGCAGACTCAGATCAGCCTGGGCATCCACCCAGTCTGATCAGAGTCTTCGCTGTCCGCATGAATGAAGCTTAGGCCCTTAGCTACCCTTTAAGCGCACAGCAAAAAGTCTGATCAGAATGGGTGGATGCCAAGGCGGATCTGAGTCTGCGCTGGGCGCACGACCACTTTGTTGTTTTTCTCGCGTCGCGACTCACTTGATCATTTACATTTGACCTTTGTAGTGATTTGCATTTTCCCTGAAATGCATCCTGAGTGCAGAGATTTTATTGTATAAAATAAAGAAAAATGTTTTTCAATAGAAAAAATATTTCCATGTTCTTGATATTTTATTGATGGTCCATTCTGAGAACAGGTGAACAGTATTAACCCGATGGGACATTAGAATACATTGCAGATCCAGGCCAGACGCTGCAAAACACGGCCTCTGATTACGGTCTACACTATTTGCTTAACCCTATTGCACTCAGAACAGCCAAAACTCTATAGAGTTTTGGCCGTTCTGAGTGCAATAGGGTTAAACAAATGGTACAACTCCTGAAAATAAATGAAATTGATAAACCAGATTCTTCTTAACTGACAACCGAACTCAACAAATTAAAGGGAGGGTTCAGTGCTATCCAAATAGCCTATACAACACAGTTCATATTTTCGTGATGTAGGGTATGCACGGGGGGTCACTTCCATTATAAAGCAAGGTATATATGTGCCGCTGGAATAGCCCTACTTTTTTGATCTGCCAGATACATCAATAGGTATGGTTTTAAAGACTAATATACACAAATAGGTCTTATTTCTCCGAGCTCTGTATATAAAAGCCAGCTTAACTGAATTTTGTTATCAAAAAGAAACAAATATAAATACAAAGATAACAAATGTTCTCAGTATACTAATTTCTTGAATTGTCTTCAAGGTTTAATGGCAAATTCATGAGCTAATCTGAGCACTTTTTTCTGCAGTATATACATGAATAGGGTCCAAATTTGATACAAAATACATTAATAGATATATATTTTGGCATTAGTGTTATACATGAATAGGGTGGGTTATCAGAGTTCCAGCGGCACATCTGTACCCCTTTAAAGACCAGGTGACCCCCCGTGGGTGTATGTTATATGCCATTTGGATTTGCAGTGATGGGTAGATATTATTAGAGGAAAAAATAAGAATGGAAAAATTTGTTGATTTCTCATACCTACAGGATCAAAGCCTCGGACTTGAATGACTAGATCTTGCACATATAAAAGATACAGTATGATAAAGCGACTTATTTTCATGTCTCAAATGCGCGGGTCCTCATTGCAGTCCTATCACCTGAAATATAAGAAAGAATTATAGCATGATAAAATTCGATATATTATGAGGCGCCGTTTTACTATAAAATTACTATTTTGTGATATCACAAATTCTATTTTGTGATATCACAAAATATTTCATGATATCACAAAATAGAATTTGTGATATCGCAAAATAGAATTTGTGATATCAAGAAATCGAATTTGTGATATCAAAAATAGAATATATGATATCAAAAATGCTAATTTTATAGTAAAACGGCGCCTCATAATATATAGCCTATATGTTAGTCTGACCATATGTGCAAATTTAAAAATGGAGATCTATAACATGTCGTCTCAGTGGTATCAGTTGACACTACCTGTTTGGCCGAGGTTGTTACTAATGCCACTGGCTAATTATGAGGCCAAAACTTACACCGGGTAGGCGGCAATCGGAAACGCTCGTGCAATCGACGAACGCGGATCTAAAACAGTTAGAAACAGCGTTTTCGATTGCAAATTGGCGACAATTTGCAATCGAAAACGCTATTTTGCAATCGAAAAACGCTGTTTTTGATCCGTGTTAATCGATTGTTCAGAGCATTTTCGATTGCCGCCTACCCAGTGTGAAACTGCGATGAGGAGATTTTCTTGCACACCAAATAAGGATATCCGCGTGCTTCTCCTGTACCTACAAATCTTATCTCACACATGTTATATCACCCAGGACCGGATAAAAATCCCGAGGATTCAATGCATTGTTTGTATTGGAAGTCACGTATCTGCGTCGTCAATTTCAATGATGACGTCATGAAGACGGCAAAAATGACGTCAGTTTATGCATGCCAGAATCGAATGGCGCTCGTTGAAAGCGGCGCCTTCTTTTAAAATCAATTAGAAACCTCTCAAGCACTAAACTTGCACATTTCAACAAGTTCTAAACTTAAAACAAAACGTGAAGTGCAAGAAAAAGTATCTTTCATGCGTGTGAGGTGTGAATAGAAAAATCCGTCACTCGGATCACTGTTCGGCATCGCTCGGCAAGCCTCGTGATGCCGAACAGTGACCCTTGTGACAGATTTTTCTATCCACACCTTACACGCATGAAAGAAACTTATAATCTCAATATGACTAGAAGCATCTGAAGACGGCCAACGTATCACCATATTTATTCCTGGAACTCGTCCTAGAGATCTTGTTTTGGGGATGGTGTGGAATTTTTCCCAATGTTTGTTCCACAGGCACTCAAGAAAAATTTGTGAAATTCTCGTATATTATGAAATGTTAGTCTGTCTCCCACCTCTCTATCAAATTTCAAATCGATCGGTTGCGATATGAGAACGGTACTAAATATCCCACTTCGTAGTTTAATAGAGGATCCTCTATTAAACTACGAAGTGGGATATTTAGTAACTTTCTCATATCGCGACCGATCGACCGGGTCCTCTATTAAACGACGAAGTGGGATATTTAGTAACTTTCTCATATCGCAACCGATCGACGGGATCCTCTATTTAACGACATAGTGGGATATTTAGTAACTTTCCCATATCGCAACCGATCGACTGGATCCTCTATTAAACGACGAAGTGAGATATTTAGTAACTTTCTCATATCGCAACCGATCGACTGGATCCTCTATTAAACGACGAAGTGGGATATTTATTAATTTTGTCATATCGCAACCGATCGACTGGAATCTCTAATAAACGACGAAGTGGGATATTAAGTAACTTTCTCATATCGCAACCGATCGGCTGGATCATCTATTAAACTACGAAGTGGGATATTTAGTACCTCTCTTCACTGATTCTCAAGAAAGTGTAACGAATGGTGTCATGGCTTTAAACGCATGTTTAATTTTGTTTTGAGTTGTCGATTAAATCAAATTAGTGCACGTTCTGAAGTTTCTGCTACTACCTACAACATTTAAGTTATAATATTCATTCAAATACATGGAAAGACTCAGATGGTCATGCCTGATACTAAAGGACCCGTTTTTGTTTTTTTTGCATGCCATAATTAAAGATGTCAATAGTTACTTTCAATTCTTTCGTAGACTTTCGGCGTGAAACAAATACACTTGACTTGGAAAGGTTGCGATTATCAAGTACTTTCGACCAGTGATTAATGGCTGTACGTTGGAACACAAGGCTTTTTTTTTTTTTTTAACTCATGACCGTTTCTTGTCACTGAGTTCTGTGTATTCTACGAGTCGAAGCATTAACAATGCATTCCAAAGTTTCGGATGGTGCTAACAAGGTTTGTTTTTTCACAAAGTATGTCATAATCAGTCACCCTGACAGGTCACAAATACTTTTTTTACTATCTTTTGAATTCAAATTATGTTTTGACGCGTCCTTAGTATTCCGAAGTAAACGTAATTTTTCAAGTGTATTTTACGAGTCAATCCAAAGTCAGCCAGTATATAAACAAGAAAGAAACCTATTGCCTGCCGTGGAAAGGAGACAAGTCCTACTGGTCATTGGACAACGATCGTAATCCTTATCGAATACGTTTCGTGGAAAAAAAGTTTCACGTTTCATAAAATTATTTTACGGGACGTATTATACGGAACAGAAATTCTGAGTAGTACAAGAAGGGACCCAGCAAGAAGCTGATACACTCTTAAAAAGTGCATATTGTCTTATTCATTTAAAAATGTACACATGAATGGCCATTCGGAAGCTGCAAAAGATTGAAAACGCCGGAGAAATTTCCAGTTTTTGAATTTTTCATATTATGGTTTCATTATTCAACAAAATCTTCATTTAGTATTCACCTACTTCTTAAACTGAATTTGATATGTGCATATATACGCTAAATATTTTCCACTGATGAGAATGTGCAACTCAAATGAAACACTGATGCACCGTGGTCTATTTTAGGCAATAAATCGACTTTCGAGCAGTCTCGTATAATACAGAATTGTGTCCCGTAAAATACATTTACATTTAATCGCAGTTCTTTAAAGAAAAAATCGTTCGGACAAACCTGAAGATTAGAAATTATATTTCAAATAAATCATAGTATGTGCACCGTTATGCTCTGCCCTAGACTGAGAAATGTGCTCTCTTAATCTGTAATTTCAATTCGTTTTCTTGGGAAATTTGGTCAAATTTTAGGTCCGCAAAAATAAATTGCCTAATTCGCAATTTATATGGTGCTAGAAATGGTGTTCTAGTACGGTTCGGTTATCTACAAGTGTTATTTAAGTGCTATTGTCATCACAAATTGGATATTTTCTTAGTTGGAAGACTGAAGAAATCGTGCGATAAAATACAACATTAATGTCCCGTATAATACAAATATAAAACAAGTTTCACTGGCTTAATAAGATGATTTTATGGTAATTTTTGTCATATAACAACATAGTATACACAAGTCAAAGAGTGTTGACTTTTTGATACATGTATCTTGAACTATAATCTTCTCGGAACGTCTCATATTACAACTGTTGAGATTTCAAGTTTTTCTATTAAAGAGCTGAGAAAAAGAACTTGAAATGCAAAGCAGTACTGCTGATATAAAAAAAAGCAAACAGGCTGGCAAATTGTAACGCAAACACTTCTCTGTGGTGAAACATGGAACTTGTTCATGTACCAATACTAGTCCAGGGGCATATGTCGTAAAAAGGGGGTCCCGTGAACATGAATGTTAATTTAAGCCCTTATCATAGTCACTTAGGACAGTCTTTTAGAAGTTGAAAAATGGTTGTTGCCATTTTTTCTTTCATCATTTTACCTAGAAAATGGTCAAAGTAGTCTGTGGGGTAACATAGGCCCAATACAACACCCAGTTGTAACAAATGAGTTTTAGAAAGTGTTTTGTGTCAGAAGTATGTCTTTTTGAATAGTCTACGACATCAAACGCAAAAAGTAGTCTTAAAATATTGGTCAACTGTCATGATTTGTTTGTAACGTATATAACTTTAACCAAAATTCGAATGAATTATGAGAATTATACCAAATCAGTGGAATGGAGTTAATACATGTGGTCCTTAATGAGCATATGCTATCACTTGTGTTTGAATCATGTTCCTCTTATCTTTGAAATAATTTCTTTTATATTTTGGATCAGTTAGGTTGCAGTAAGCAGTGGCAATATCAACTGAAGACAGAATGTAACCTATTTCTTAAGAATTCCCAAAACACTAGTAAGAAGAGCTAACGACTGCTGAAGTTTGTATTATGTCTTAAGATGAAAAGTGTACTAGTAAGCATGAAAACGACATTCTTCCGTTCACTCTACTATAATGGCATTGGTGTTTCATTTAAAAGGCATCGTGACAGTAACATTACGTTACATAACTGTATTCTGTCCGAGGGATAATAATCAAGGGTCGTGTGCAGTACACATGGGACCCTGTAGGCATATCTGTTAATTTTATGCCTTTATCATAGTTATCAAGGGCAGGCTCAAAAATCGTTGTTGCCGTATTATATTTCTGTGTTTTACCTAGAAACTGGTCAACGTAGAGGGTGGGGTAGCATTAGCCTTCACAGAAGCCGGCATTTACATATGAAGTGTAGAGAGCAAAGAATTTGTAAACATGACTTTTTTAAATATCTTGATATATAAAGAAATAAAATGGACTATTTTAAAAAGATGACTTATCCGTCACGCAAGACCTGTAACGTATATAACTATAACTAAAAATGAATAATAAAATAAACAACCATGATCTGAATGAATCGCATGAATGAAGAAAGGATGTGTTGTTTTCAATAAAGACACCTTGTCTCATCTGATTGAATCATACCCATCTTTGAAAGAACTGCTTGTATATTTTGAATTAGTTAGGGAGCAGTTAACAGTGGCATTGACAGATTAAGAGAAAATGCAACTTTTTTCTTAAGAATTTCACATAAACTGACAAAAATTGCTAACGGTAGATGGTGTAGCCCTTCAGTGTTATATTTTATGTCTTAAGTTAGCAGATGTAAATCTAGCCGTGAAGAAACACCAAGTTACATGTCTTTGAACTATAATAATGTGGGGTTGTTCTCTACTTGAAACGCAATATAACAGTAACATTACGTTACATGTTTGTAATCTATCAGGGGTTGTTTTTTTGTTTGTTTTTTTATTGAGAAAGCTGTTTTTAAAGGCTTCATTCTCAGATGTCAGAAAAAAAAAATGACTTACCACTACTAAGATGGCAAAGTTCGCTATTTAATTCACACAAGAACTCATCAGGACACATATAGACCTTTACATCTGAAGCATGTAGAACTTTCTTAACATTTAATCTGACTTGTAGCAACATCACAAAACCAATTATTCAAAATTACATGTGACCAGGAAATTTTGAATATATAAGTTAGACATAAGTGATTTATGTCTAGATTTAGAACTGTCACAGAGGTGATACCTATTTCCCCACCTGTATTGTCGACCGAGCCAATCAGACAACCTACACGCGAAAGAGCCTGTCAGCTAAGGAAACTGACCGAAGTATCGGCTCAGGTGACTGTTACTAACACCCTTATTGCTATGATGTTGATTTTATTCTCATTCAACAGCCCTTTGTATAGTACTACCTCAAAAGGAAGGTTGTGTTAATCCCATTATTATAACTTACATGCTGAATTGTAAACAACGTTACCCGTTTGTATTGCTCCTATCGGTTACACTGCTACTTATTATCACTGTGACAATGTAACAATGAAAAACTATGTTTTTTATGAAACACAGAGTGTCTTATTATCGGCCTGTGCCCGACATGTATCGCTCAGTGTAACATTACCAAGATTTATTTGGTGAGGTAACACTTACACCCCTGTCTGTGTTCGGATACATTATCAGACACAGGTAATGTAACAAACGTCTAATTTAACTTTGATAATTCAACTTTTATCATGTATATTTCTTCAGTTGTTGTATTGATATTACCGGCGTCATAAAGCTGTATATAAAATATATGAACAAGGATCATTCAGGATAGCAGTAACATTTAATAAATACTAAGTTTATTCCGTGATTATTGCTAAGCTGCAATATGGTAATATGATCAAAGTCAATGAAATCATCTGAAAATCAGGAATTAAGGTTATTTACATGATATCTACCGTATGCATTACTTGTACCATTTGCTTACTTGCTATTCAGAACTAATATGTTACTGTTTGAGCCTATAAGATATGAGAAATATATAAACTATTCAGTAACTTGTTTTTTTCGTTACTCGTTCCGTTTTCCTTCTCTTTGTTTTGTTATCGTGCTGCAAAGTAAAATTATGGTTCGATAAATTATTAGGAAAAACTGGGATTCGCCAAGATATAACAGAGCAGCAATATCCTACATCAAAATACTTTGTCATCTTTACTTGCCATTTCGATATGTAGCTTGGAACTCTGTTGAACTCGGTCCCTTAAAAAATAAATTAATTGTTAAATCAAAAGTAAGCATAGGTTCCATGCTGAATCAGTTCTTTTAACAGACTGATGGATATAACCATACTAGTAAGAAATAGGGGGGAAAATAGCATGGAAGTAAAGTTAATCTTTAAAAAATATATGTATACATGTATTTTTTCATTGCTGTGATAGCCTGTGAAACAACTTTCTTTTATTCTTTTCCCTCTACTTGTAATAATTGTGTGTGACATTGTATTCTTAAGGTCCCAACTAGTATATTACCGTTGTGAACTATAACCGTAGACTAGATATACATATGTAATAAACTGCCATGCAACGTTTTAACCCGGGGTTAGTTTCTCGACTTAAGCTGAACAATAATGTTCCACTTGGTCACGTAAACTACGTGAAAGTCTTACGAACCTAAGTATTCTCTGTCAGCAAATGTTCGCGTTAGCTTTGTTAGGTATCAGTGTGGCTTCACTCTTCAAGGGTCCGGTTATATTTTCTGTTTTAGATTCTTACAGTTTGTATGTTAAATATACCAGATATTTTCAATAATATTTTGAATTTCTGATTACTGGTCATGTTTGACTTACCAGAACCAGGACAATCGCCGATCAGGTTTCACCTTCTTCAAATTGACTATATCACTTTATTTGGCACTTTTATACAAATCAAATGCTTGTTAATGATTGCAGATTTTTTCTTTAAAGTATTAAGTCTGTTTTAGCAGTTTTTGCTTTATATTCAAAGCTGTCACGTATGTTACTGTATCAAGAATCGTAAATTTGAGTAGCTGGGCAATAAACTTATTTTTGTTTTGGTTTATGCTATAACAAATAAGAAACAGCAAAATCTGGGGTGTCTGTTCTGATCTGTAAAGTCTTTTATTTATTACGGTTTGAAATATTCTTAGTTTCGTCACGTATGAGACACACCTCATGAAGTCCTTAAACCACTTGGTAATAACGATGGTAGCTCCAAATAAACAGTATTCTATAAGAACTACCAGGATATTATTTTCATAAATGTTCTGTGAGAGACTATGACGTAATACTGGAAATTGTTTTATAATGGACTTTGTTATAAATTAAAGTTATTTACGTTACTACTTGTGGTATTTAATGATAAAAAAACTTAGCTGCATTTTCTAATACTTATAGATGATTCTATATAAAAACCAAGAATAAAAATAAAACATATGGAGCTACCTAGACATTACATGATTTTAACACAAATACATATATGTAACGTATATAATCGATCGTTACGGCCAAAGAGGCATTAGAAAAAAAAAGGCAACATTTGTTTTTCCATTGTGTACCCACCACTGATGAAGTTAATATATGTTGCCAAAAATTAACACGAATGTTCACGGGAACGACATATGCCCCCGGACTATACCGCATTTAGCCATTTATGTTAATACTCGTATCTAAACACAACCATTCACTATCACATTAAACGATCGTGTATTTTACGGGACAGTACAGAAGACATGAATAGCAGTGTAACCGTTCTAGATGCTCTATAAAGCATATACGTTTTATACAGACAGGTTGAAGTTTTAAAATTTAAAACAGGAGTTGTCCTCAAGGTTTTCAAATCTATAACTTTATGTGTTTTGCAGGAATAGTTTTCTTTCATGTTAGTTAAGTACAACGAGATCGTATTGTTTCTTTTTGGTGGAAGAAGAGCATTTTGCTTTTTCAGAAATAATAGTGTGAAGATTTCTATAGCTCAGCTTCGTCCTAAACAAAATCACTTGCCTCTACGGTGGGGTATACCCTTACACTTCTAGCAGTTGCTTCAAGTCTATTGGTATATACGACTCGTAGAATACTGAAAATAAGTGTTAGTCCCTTCATGTTGTCTCTTGTTATCTGAATGTACCTGATATTTACTGTGCAATACTTTAGATTTAGCTTCGAGAGATACTAAAGTTGTGAAATGACAGTGAGCGATCTTTATATGACTTGTTTACTTTTTCAATATTTTAACCACCCAATCGTTACACTTGCGAATCAGTGTCTTATATCGCAACCGATCGACTTGAAATTTAATAGAGAGGTGGGAGACACACTAACATTTCATAATATATGAGAATTTTGTAAAATTTTTGTCGGGTGCCTGTGGTTTGTTCTAACGTTCCGATTGTCGACTATGACGAACATTGTTCTCGTGAGCACATGAGGACTGCTCAAGATAATAGCTTCGTTTCTTGGGCGTTTTACAGTTGTTTGAGCAGGTTCCTTCGAGAGTTCTTTTCTAAATAGAGAAACAAAAAAAAAAAAAATGACAAATTCAATTTTTTGTCTCAAAAAAAATGTATACATTTTACATCAGCAAAGTGTGCAAAATGTGTGCAAACATTATATAAAATAAATCAGGACAGTGAAAAATCAAAAGTTTTAAAATCACTCTGTCTGCAATCATACAGAACTAGGCATTCGGGCAATGGTTTCATACCTGGCTTTGAAAAATTTGGGGAGCACTTTTACCCTTAGATATTTTACACTTTTACATATTTATTATTTCTTAATTTGTTTATTTATTTGTTAAACTTTCTATTTCATTGTCAGTCTCTTTATTTATATCTCTTTTTTTTCAGGTATATTGTAAAGGACCTGGTATGATAAGGGCCATTTTTCGCCCCGACTCAAATTCTCTTAAAATTGCATGGTTTCTATTGCTTATCATTTGAGCGTATCAGTTGGAACGCAGCTCCAAGGAGTAGGGATATAATCAAACACATAGCAACGGATTTTTGTTCGAAATTGTCGCCATCAAAATGGTTATCGACGAACCCCTCAGTAATTTCATGCAACCATACAGATTTATGAAATTACCTCACCGGTTGAAATTTTAAGAGCACCTCTCTGACTTCCATTAGTAAATATTTCCGTTAAATTAAGTCCAAGACATTCTTTCCTGGCTGTGTAATTATTAACGAAACAGTGCCCTTTACTTCCACGTCAAACATGTGAACAAAAAATTACGATTTTTAGCGTATTCGACTTTCTCCAGGTCGCAGACCTATGCCAAGAAAAACATTGAACTATACTCTATTATCATGTGAAATTTCAGAAAATTTGGTTTTGGAACATTTTAAAATTGCAAAATAATATATGCCTACCCAGTTTGTAAACAAACCAAAAAAATGGCGTCGAAATCATGCCAGCCTCAGGCCTACGTGACATCGCACGAATTGTTCATTGCCAAAATAACAAACTCGCAAATCTGCCTGTTCGTAGAAACCTTACCACCTAACACTGATTAATTTTCGACCAAGACAGAATAAAACAGTCAAGCAAATATATTTTATACATCATTTATTGAGAGATAGAATAATGTCAACTCTTACCTCGATACTGTAGCAATTTGTAAACACGACACTTATTGATAAACTTATGACGTAATTTTGTATGGGATGCCGTTTTACTATTTAGGGACGAGTCATTTATCAGGTGGGGGGCCGGGTACATTTTCATATGAATCACCAAAATTTTTCCGACCCACTCAGTCTCAACAGAATTATTCACCCCCCACGGCCACCCCCTTCCCCCAGATAGGCGACAAAAAATTTATGACAGGACCCACCCCATCCCCCAATCCCAATCCCAGCTACCCTCCCCCTCCCTCCCCTCCCCCCCCCCCCCCCCCCCAAGCACACACACACCATTTTACCTATTTTATGTCAGACTGACCTCAATCAAAAGCTGTATGAAATACAAAGAACATTTAGGTTAGTTAATCATGGTCTGTTTAAACTTTGTCTGCATTTCTTTCACTTTCTTCTGCATGTGACCATCCAGAAATCTGTTGTTGAATGCTTGATAATTATAACTGTTGATAATAGCCTATTAATTGGGCCTCTGGGTGGCGGGGTCTGGGGGAGCCACAGTAGTTTGGCTGATGAAAAGGCACCTGGACAACTGATATTATCACAAATGCAGGCATTGGAATTAATTACAAAATTATCTACTTGACATGAATTTATAGACACTTTCATACTGTTCTTCTAGCAAATCAATTAAAAGATCTGTTTTAGATATGAAGCTCCCCCCCCCACCCACCAGATGTCTTAAAGTTTTGAGTTGAAAGGAATGAGTCTGAAATTTGAGGGGTAATAAAATGAAGGCTGATAGAATAATTCTGACCCCCCCCCCCCCACACACACACACACACTCATACAATATGCCTTATAAAATATATGACCCCCCCTCCTGCTCCGAGGCTAATTGATTTCCGACCCCCGCCCACCCCCCACCCCCTCCCCGCCCCCTCCAGTTCACCCTCCTCCCCCTCCCCTACCTGGTATTAAATGACTCGTCCTTATCATGTTTATTCCTTACTTATCGATATCCTAAATCCATAATTAATTTACGGATATCCGGAAACACGCGAATAAAGAAATCACAACAATGGAAATGTTTGCCAGATTTTGGACCTGCAGGTTTGCTAGAATTTAAAATCATATGGTGGCACGCTGGGTATGACTCCATGTATTTCCGGCTGCCCTTTCTACAAATGGGGAACGGCTGCCATTTCTACAAAGGGGAACAACTTTATTTTCTTCCACATAGTTTTCCTGTACCGGAAAATTCTTCAAAAAACACTTTGCCTCCAAAGGAGCAAATGCTTTTCTAAAAGAGTTGATTCCCTTTGGAAAGGTAGGTATAAATCAAAATTGCCGAGATACTTCCACATGAAATGTACCCAGTCTCCTTAAGCGCGCACATTTACATACATGTACGTTCTCAATTTCTTTTCGGTTCATTCTTCATTTGTGTGCCAATTAGAACTTTAACTGAAATTGTGTGGTCTTATCTTTCTTTGACTAGCAGTCCCAGGTATCTTAAATGTCACCAGAAAATTTGATATTTTTGCATTCACAAATCTTCCTGAAGGCAACCGTAAAGGGCAATCCGGTACGCTTTATGCTCAACTCTGGGTTTATTCTTCATACACTGTGTCCTGAAAGTAAACTCTTGGACAGTCGATTTCCGAATCGAATCAAATAACAGTTAAAACACATTCATTAGGCAGTGATAGGAATCGAGCGGCCTCCTGATTCGCATCTAACACTGGTGAAATGATGGAAGGTTTTCACTTTTTTTTATTTTATAAGGGTCAGAAAGTTTACGGGTGATAAGATGAACATCTTGCATTTGTGCATTCTAGTTTGGATTTTTGGTGGTAGTTTTTATATTCATGTTCAGTTTGCTGTTGGTTGAATAAATATACAAAGTACGTGCGTATTTTAACAGTTCCTCACACCTCTTCTGTTTTCAACTTTCAAGCAGACTGTTTAAGTACACAGTCAAAGGTCTTAACAATTATTCAAGGTATGGAGTTTGCCGAAGTTTAGCGATTCATATACAGTTTAAGTATATGTACAGTATTATGGCTGCTTTTTGTGCCACGCGCCAAACGTCGGATGGCACGTACATGTAGCAAGCCTCCAATTTTCCCCACACATCCCCCCTCGCCCACCCACTCACCCCGACACCCTTTTCAGGTTCATCGTCGAACTTCGTAGTCGCCAGACTATTTCAGAATGGAAAGGTATTCTTGCAAGCCAACCAGTCAATCAGGATTTTGCTGTTCGCTTATATAAACAGCTAGTCGTCAGAATAAGCACGTTTTTGCTGTTGTCACATGCGACAAGAGTCCTCTTTTAAATTAAAAAAAGAGTCCTCTTTGAAGATTCAAATATTATAAATCTCAGTGTGTGTAACAACAATGTCTATTGAATTGACAGAGAGAGAGAGAGAGAGCAACGACTGTTCAGTGTTCAAGTCGTATTTGGATGTTTGGTACCAAAACATCATCTACAGGCGTCATTCCAGACTAAATTAATATTATACCAATGTATAACAACACATCTTCGTCTCATTTATAGATATATCTGTGATTAAATAGGAATTCGTTAGTCTAAATATGATGTAGTAAGCGCTACTCCCCCCCCCCCCTTCCCCACTCCGCGGCCGCCCAACCTCCTTCTATGGATCCCCGCTCGGCTTGTTTCTTGTTTCTTTCTCACTTAAGTATATACCACTGGTAATTGTTGAGCAAATTATAAAATTAGATAAAATTAGATTGTAAATTATTTCGGAAAACTACCCCCTCCCTTCCCCCCGCGGCCGCCCAACCTCCTTCCATCCTCGCTCGGCTTGTTTCTTGTTTCTTTCTCACTTAAGTAATTGTTGAGCAAATTATAAAATCAGATTATAAATTATTTCGAAAACTAGACAAACAAAATGACAAGAAAGAAAAAAAAACTCTCTTACTTCGTACCGGGTTGAAATTATCTTGTTAATTCATATTCGACGTAACTATCATACGTTTACATGGCATGCCGGCTGCCTATAGTTCTACAGTGGGAACGCAGACTCATCACATTTGAGTAATTCATTTTCTGAGCGGTCGTCTACGCACAAAGAAATAATCCCTTTTTTCGCCGGAAAAAAATGGCGGGAAATTTTGAACAGAAACAGTCCCAAAATAATGCTCGTTTGATAAGATATGCAGTCATAATTTTCCAACGGACCAGATCAGAATGAAATTTGATGTTTTGTTATTGAAATCAGACGCATATCGGTACCTCAATGCAGTTTGCACACCCAAAACAACGATCACAGTTTGACAACCGTTTTTCAGAAAAGTAAAACCCTACGACAGTACCCCAAAGTTATTTTGCAAAGAAAATTGTCCCAAAAACCAAATTAGATGCCATTATAACTGAACCGTAGTTCATACATTCGACCGTCTTTTAGCGTGGTATATCTTCGGGAGAAAGTCTATTTAGTTTGAAAATCGATAATGAAGTTGGTCATTTTTACGTATACATGGCACGTGCGTTCGTCAACACACAGACATTTTTTCAGCTGGATCGACTTGAGGAGACCAACTGTTTCTTCATTTATGGTATAGTAAAGCTTGTAATCATTTAGCATACTGTGAATTTATTAAGATTTTGCGTTAGTCTGTCTGCCTGCGATTTTTGGGCTTCTGAATTTAGGCTACACGCCGAGAACGAGAGAAAGCAAAACAAACACACTGGTCAACCATAAAGTTTGACAAACGAAAAAGCCACAAGACATGTCGCCCCATCTTCAGGTGACAACTCGCCCCAGAT
>OZ022505.1:29007501-29110445 GCA_963989385.1 Ctena decussata
TCTCGGTTTGAAGAAATATGATAAAACCCAGTGTTTATAAGGATGATAAGCACATAACAAGTTCAGAAAAGACGATATCAAGTATCACTGTTTGATTTTATTTTGCATATAATACATCTTAAAAGTTATAACATTTTGCGTCGATCAAAATTTTTCCCCTAACGCAATTTGTAATAAATTTCTACATTCGAAGATATACTCTCGGTTGAGGAAATATGATGAAACCCAGTGTTTTTAAGCATGATAAGCACATAACAAGTTCAGAAAAGACGATATCAAGTATCACTATTCGATTTTATTTTGCATATAATACATCTAAAAAGTTATAACATTTTGCGTCGATCAAAATTTTTCCCCTAACGCAATTTGTAATAAATTTCTATATTCGAAGATAAACCCTCAATTTGAAGAAATATGATTAAACCCAGTGTTTATAAGCATGATAAGCACCTAAGAAGTTCAGAAAAGACGATATCAAGTATCACTGTTCAATTTTATTTTCATATAATACATCTTAAAAGTTTTAACATTTTGCGTCGATCAAAATTTTTCCCCTAACGCAATTTGTAATAAATTTATACATTCAAAGATATTCTCTCGGTTTGAAGAAATATGATAAAACCCAGTGTTTATAAGCCTGATAAGCAACTAACAAGTTCAGAAAATGCGATATCAAGTATCACTGTTCGATTTTATTTAGCATATAAGACATCTAAAAAGTTACAACATTTTGCGTCGAACAAAATTTTCCCCCTGACGCAATTTGTATTAAAATTCTATATATGATGTTTAACTATCGGTTTGAAGAAGTATGTAAAAACGAGTGTTGCTAAGCATTATAAGCACCTAACAAGTTCAGAAAAATCGATAGCAAGTATAACTGTTCGATTATTATTTTTTATTTTTTTGCTTCCAATTCATCGAAAAAGCTATAACATTTTGCGTCGATCAAACTTTGTCCCGTAACGCAACTTGTAATAAATTTCTACATTCGAAG
Source organism: Ctena decussata (assembly GCA_963989385.1). Taxonomy (NCBI): domain Eukaryota; kingdom Metazoa; phylum Mollusca; class Bivalvia; order Lucinida; family Lucinidae; genus Ctena; species Ctena decussata. The sequence continues at coordinate 29,008,499 of OZ022505.1, forward strand.
ATTTACTATCGGTTTGAAGAATATGTTAAAACCCAGTGTTTATAAGCATGATAAGCACCTAACAAGTTCAGAAAAGTCGATAGCAAGTATCACTGTTCGATTTTATGTCGCTTCCAATCCATCTAAAAAGTTAATGATTTTCCGTCGATCAAACTTGTTCCCCTAACGCAGTTTGTAATAAATTTCTACATTCGAAGATTTATCATCGATTTGAAGAAATATGATAAAACCCAGTGTTTATAAGCATAATAAAATAAAATAAAAATAAAATATTACAATCCCATTCAGGTGTCCTGCTGTTGTGTTTGCTAGAAGTAGACTCTTCCCTTCAGCAGATGTAACAAGTTACCACCACTTCAAAAATGTTGATTTCCAGCGACTATTTCGGTACATTTGTTCTTTAAATAGAATCTGTTTGATAAACAGATCATGACACGGGTTTTTCGTTATCATCCAATTTATCAGCCTTCGACCAATATCGGACCTCGGGCAAGCCCTCGGTCCGATATTGGGGTGTCGGTCTGATAAATCGAGTGTGAATGAGAAACCTGCGAAATAATATTTATTTATCATATAGATTCCACTTAAGAAAATTTCTATGAGAATCAGCTAACATCCCTAAACACTCTGGAAACACAACAGCGATGACGTCTTGGTGTGATTTATTTATTTATTTTTCGAACGAGTCAGGAGTCTTATAGGTATGATGTGTCTTAGTACATACATGCAGCATTGCTGCACCAGTTGATATATTTCTCGACCACCCAGTCCTGTAAAGCTAGGCGTTTTGTAGCGAAACGAAAATGTCAGTAGTTTCATTTTAATTTTGATACCAACGTGTTCCTTTTGATCTTATATAAACGTATCCATACCAATTTTAGTGCGACAGACGCGCGTTTCTGTATTCGACTTCTTCAGTGTCGCTAAACCCCAAAAGTTTGAAAGAAAAGATATAATGGGCAGGTCTCGGCAGGCAACGAGCATCCCTCATTCCGCGGGACACATTAGCTATGAAAACAAGTGGTCACACTTAATGTCTACGATGGATATTAAGAGAGATATGATGCCTGAAAGGCTGGAAAATTTTCTGTTTTGGCACATCGCACTCGCCATTTTAACGTCGAAGTATCTCACGCGACGACGTTAACGTATCTTCGTATGTAGAAATTTATTACAAATTGCGTTAGGGGAAAAATTTTGATCGACGCAAAATGTTATAACTTTTAAGATGTATTATATGCAAAATAAAATCGAACTGTGATACTTGATATCGTCTTTTCTGAACTTGTTATGTGCTTATCATGCTTAAAAACACTGGGTTTCATCATATTTCCTCAACCGAGAGTATATCTTCGAATGTAGAAATTTATTACAAATTGCGTTAGGGGAAAAATTTTGATCGACGCAAAATGTTATAACTTTTAAGATGTATTATATGCAAAATAAAATCAAACAGTGATACTTGATATCGTCTTTTCTGAACTTGTTATGTGCTTATCATCCTTATAAACACTGGGTTTTATCATATTTCTTCAAACCGAGAGTGTATCTTCGTATGTAGAAATTTATTACAAATTGCGTTAGGGGAAAACTTGTGATCGACGCAAAATGTTATAACTTTTAAGATGTATTATATGCAAAATAAAATCGAACAGTGATACTTAATATCGTCTTTTCTGAACTTGTTATGTGCTTATCATGCTTAAAAACACTGGGTTTTATCATATTTCTTCAAACCGAGAAAATATCTTCGTATGTAAAAATTTATTACAAATTGCGTTAGGTAAAAAATATTGATCGACGCAAAATGTTAAAACTTTTAAGATGTATTATATGCAAAATAAAATCGAACAGTGATACTTGATATCGTCTTTCCTGAACTTGTTATGTGCTTATCATGCTTAAAAACACTGTGTTTTATCATATTTCTTCAAACCGAGAGTGTATCTTCGTATGTAGAAATTTATTACAAATTGCGTTAGGGGGAAAATTTTAATCAACGCAAATTTTATAACTTTTTAGATGTATTATATGCAAAATAAAATCGAACAGTGATACTTGATATCGTCTTTTCTGAACTTGTTATGTGCTTATCATGCTTAAAAACACTGGGGTTTATCATATTTCTTCAACCGAGAGTATATCTTCGAATGTAGAAATTTATTACAAATTGCGTTAGGAGAAAAATTTTGATCGACGCAAAATGTTATAACTTTTAAGATGTATTATATGCAAAATAAAAACGAACAGTGATACTTGATATCGTCGTTTCTGAACTTGTTATGTGCTTATCATGCTTAAAAACACTGGGGTTTATCATATTTCTTCAACCGAGAGTATATCTTCGAATGTAGAAATTTAGTACAAATTGCGTTAGGAGAAAAATTTTGATCGACGCAAAATGTTATAACTTTTTAGATGTATTATATGCAAAATAAAATCGAACAGTGATACTTGATATCGTCTTTACTGAACTTGATATGTGCTTACCATGCTTAAAAACAATGGGGTGTATCATATTTCTTCAACCGAGAGTATATCTTCGAATGTAGAAATTCATTACAAATTGCGTTAGGAGAAAAATTTTGATCGACGCAAAATGTTATAACTTTTAAGATGTATTATATGCAAAATAAAATCGAACAGTGATACTTGATATCGTCTTTTCTGAACTTGTTATGTGCTTATCATGCTTAAAAACACTGGGTTGTATCATATTTCTTCAAACCGAGAGTGTATCTTCGTATATAGAAATTTATTACAAATTGCGTTAGGGGAAAAATTTTGATCGACGCAAAATGTTATAACTTTATTACATTTTGCGTTGTTATAACATTTTGCGTGGTGACAGGGCCTTATCATACCAGGTCCTTTATATTTTAAATAAACCCGTTGTAAGAGTGTAAAAGAGAGAAAATTAAATATCTTACCAACTGAATACATGCAAAGTTCAATAAGGAAATGAAATTTGTATAACATGTTACTACAACCTCAGTACATGTAAAACAAATTAAGCGAGGTAAAACCGAACAAAATAATTATAAACACTCGTACCTTTTCTCCAGTGCAAAATCTAGCTGACGTCCATTGTAAGTCACTATTACTCCTGTTTTTCTTTCTTTTGAAAAAGTAAGAACAACTTAAGGTGATTCGAAACACTTGCAAGGGAAGCAATTCTTCCAAAGAAAAAATGTGTCCCGTTTTTTTGGGTTATTTTTTTTGTGTGGGGTTTCTTTTAGAGGAAAGAATTTGCTCCCTCAGGGAGCAAATTCTTCCCTTTAACAGTAGCCTTCATTTTGGAACGGTTTCGTATTTTCAGAAGCTCAAACAGGAAATCATAAAAGTTGTTTCCCTTCGTAAAAACGGTAGATAATCATGGAGTTGAATCCAGTCACCCCAATAAATTCTTGTGTATTCTTTATACTATCAGCTGATCACACCCAACGTATATGAGTGCAAATTGTATTTGGGGCAAAAGTTTTAATGTTATGATATCTTTGTCACCTAAAATAATTAATGTGATAGGACGAGATAGACACTTCACGGCCCGGTTAAGTCAAATTTCTGTTTTAAATGATTTTGTTGAAAGAAAAAAATCGCGTCACGTTACAGACGTACCTTACCAAATGCACATACGCACAGTCTATCCAAATTTTCCCTGGGGAATACATAGACCATGGCCAGCCTAAACCGGTGCAGTAACTAACGAGGTGGCAGGTTTTGAAAAGATCGTTAAGCGCTTGTCTACTGATCTAGCGGTCCCGGGTTCGATTCACGCGAGAGATGGAAATCGTTTCGGCCGTAAACGGGGTTCCATTGCATAAGCGTTTCATTATCACTCCCTCATCATATTGATTTGACTGAAACAATGTTGAAAGGGACTGAAAATTGCAAAGCATCCATCCATTTAATTGCCCGGTGTCTATGTTCCTGTTATATACTCATTTTTTTGTTCCTCGATTTTCAGCCTCCCTCTGAAAGTCAGTCAGTACAGGAGACGTGTCGTAGAAAAAATACCAGTATTGCATACTAGTATGCGAACAAGGGCGACAAATCGCGTACAGGATTTGTCACCCTTGGCCATTTGTAGAGAAAAAATTGTGAGGAGCTTTTGCTGTCATATGTTCAGAAAAAAAGGCTATCAGCAAATTTGACTTTATGTGCTCTAGAAGACTTCAACTACGTTATACTAGCAGCGCTTTGAACACTGACTGGGCCAATGTAGAGCTATTGACTTAAAAGCGTTGCTCGGTGCAGCGCAGATTCAATCTTATACCACCCATACCAGAAAACGCCAACTTTAACACGAAATATTACGCTATGAGCAAGGTCTACACTGATAAGGGTAGTATGAAATAGTTAAACCATGATTTGTCCGCTTGTACGGGAGATAATCCACTCGCTAAAGCTCGTGGATTATCTCCTCGTACAGACGGACAAATCATGGTATAACTATAACAAATCCCATGGAGGTTTTGCAGATTCAGTTATATCCCAGGTTTTCACTTTTAACCATGTCATGAGTTGGAAAGATTTCATAGACGGACAAATGTGCATTTCTGATCGTTTTATAGTAGTAGTATTTCACTTCTCATATCGACGTTACCCCCGCACCTCGGCGGAACGAATCCATAGCCGCAATAACGGGGCGCCGAGCGTCCGTCCATGAATGTCAATCGTTAGTTCCGATTCGTCCGTCAGTCTGATCGTTTTATACCAGTGTCCGAGGTTCTTAAACTTGAGTACATTCTCATACTCAAAATAAAGCATACTGATTGGCTGCTTCCGAAGCAGCCAATCAGTGTGCTTTATTTTGAGTTTGAGATTATTCTCAAGTTTTATAACCCCAAACCCAAGTTTCATTAGTTGAAGACTAAGGACGTTATTAATCAAGAAGACGTTATATTTTCAACGACCTTTTCACACAAATACCTGCCATTTTTACCGAGAAAAAAAATCGAGGAGTTTTTGCACATAATTTCAGCAAAAAATAAAAGCATTTACTAGAAGACTAAACGACGGAATCTGTGACTAAAGACTTTGTTTTGACCAAATGAGACCTGCTACTGCTGCATAAATTATGACATGATAGTTTCAGCCCCAGATCCAGGGGGTGGGCTTTGGGGCTTCAACCCCGCCATCTGGGCCTCTGTGTTATGTTAAATATGCAGGCCTGCAGATAATAAACAGTAGCTGATGACGCTTTGAGATAATTTATGCTTGTGACCTTGCGACTAGATTAAAATATATGAGCCGCGACACGACAAAACCAACAATGTGGTAGTGCGTCCAGCGCAGACTCAGATCAGCCTGGGCGTCCGCCCAGTCTGATCAGAGTCTTCGCTGTCCGCATGGAGGTAGCATAGACCCTTAGCTACCTTTAAAGCGCAAAGCAAAGTCTCTGATCAATCTGGGCGGATGCCCAGGCTGATCTGAGTCTGCGCTGGGCGCACAGCCACATTGTTGGTTTTCTCGTGTCGCGGCTCATATGTTGTGAAATCTCATAAGAATCACTTCGGTGAGGAAATTCTAATGAGATATCACAACATATAATAACAAGGCAAATAAGGCATTATAAAAAAGTTCTCATCAAATTGATCTCTAATAATTATGCCATATGAGCCGCGACACGACAAAACCAACAATGTGGTTTTGCGCCCAGCACAGACTCAGATCAGCCTGGGCATCCGCCCAGTCTGATCAGAGTCTTCGCTGTCCGCAATGAGGTACATTAGGCACTTTGCTACCTTTTGAGCTCTTAACGAAGAGTCTGATCAAGCTGGGCAGATGCCCACGCTGATCTGAGTCTGCACTAGGCGCACAACCACATTGTTGGTTTTGTCGCGTCGCGGCTCATATATTTTCAACCGCCTCCCCCTTCTCCACAAACACATGCATCTTGCCACCTCCCAGTCCCACAAGTTATCTAGAGCCCTACCAGTATGTTGTGGTCTGGGTCCGGGTCTCAGTCTGGTTTGAGTGCCGGTCTGGTTTGAGTTTGGTTTGGGTCCGGGTCTTAGTTTGGTTTGAGTGCCCCTCTGGTTTGAGTCTGGTTTGGGTCCGGGTCTCAGTCTGGTTTGAGTGCCCCTCTGGTTTGAGTCTGGTTTGGGTCCGGGTCTCAGTCTGGTTTGAGTGCCGTACAGAGAAAATAGATCCTACGATCTTGAAAATTGTCCAAGATAAACTAACAAAAGTTGGTTTGGGGATACAGGGCAATAAAGAGATAATGCAACCAACAAAATTGAGTGGCGATATGTACGTTTTTTTTTTTATTTATTTCATTTTATTTTATTTTATTCTATTTTACGGGTCTTTCAAGAGTATTTCACTTACGTCGAAGCGATCGTTAAGCAGATGCACTGTAAAAAAATCGTAAATTTTACGGTCGAATTCCAGCAACCAGCTGCCAGTCCATTTCCCGTAATTTTACGGGAGTTTGCCTGTGATCACTGTCGGAAATCACGATGTGGTAGTGATATGTTAACTGGCCGTACTCGAAAATACCTTCATAGTGTTAAAAGGTTATATGACCAAAATAAAACCTGCTCTATTCTATCCTACTCTGCTTGATGTTTCCTGCCAATTTTTATGGGCGACATATGTCACTAAAAATCTGACGAGTTATGGCTTTTACAGACGTCTGTCACCAGCAAAATAACAAATATGGGCTAGTTACAGACGTCTGTCACTAGCAAATTCTACGAACATTGGCTAGTGACAGACGTTACAGTGAACTAAAAGTCTTTCTAAAATCTGATGTAGTCACGGGCCATTAGTAGATACCTTCGAGCTATAGGTTACATTATGTCTGTTTTTGTTTTATGACAGAAAATTGAAACATTAGAACATTTCATATCTGTCTGTACCCATCAGCACCATTACCCGTTTACAAATTGGTAGTTCACCCTTGAAGCGCAAAAAAAGCAGACGACAAAATATATGTCTGCTCAGTTTCGAGAAAATGTTTTATTCAAGGTATATCATATTGAGAATAAAAAGACTAGAATGCAAACAGTGTACTTTCAGAGGAGGCGGCTCATTATGAACCGCCTCATCTGGATATACCTTGTTTGCTATTTATAGTTTTTTCGTTTTTAGTTAAATGTATTTTCTGTTATCTAATTTGAGACAATTTCATTTTGCCTAAAAATACACATTAAACTGAACACTCGACTCCTATCTTATATGGACACGCTTTCCCATATATGAGCTACCACACGTAAAGTGCGCGACCAGCTACTGCTCCGATCAGCCTGCAAACCTGCGCACTCTGATCAGTATTCCCTGACTGTACAGCAACCAGTTAAAGTGACTTCTGAAAACTGTTCGAATTTAAAACTAGGACATTACAACGCAAGTGTGTATGCGCGTTCGTGCGTGCATATACATACTGAAAGGATTTAAAAAAAACTTCCATCCATTAATTTTGAATATCTCGAAAACAAATGCGGCTACGTCCTCAGACATTTTACAGCATATATATTCTCTAATATCGGATTATGTCCATATATCGAATTTGAAACCGTTCAACCGAATCGATCAGGAATAAGCACGTGCTCCTCGTGTTCTTACTGCAGTTTACATGCAGATGGATAACTTCATGGATACAGTTTTCTGATGACATATTGCTCTCACAATATCAAATTGAATTTTAAAAGTTTGAACTCTGTCTGTGGCTTCATTTGGCCTACCGCACAATATCGATAACAGATGCAGAGTTTTGGGCCAGCTAAATTATGAAATTTCAAAACCTGACGTCGCGCGATAATTTTATGCGTTAATTACGGCAACTTGCAATCTCAGATCACGTGCACGGTTTACAGGAAGCTCAAAAGACCGTCAGAAAAGCAGCTACCCGAAATTAACAACCAGAGATCATGACGTTAACTTACGTCGACGCCGTCCCCGTAGTAGGTTTTGTGTGACAGCATCAACTGCAATGATAATTGCAAATTAACGTGAATGAAGTGACAATATTAACACAGTATTGAATCATCTAAAAGAGTGTTGCATAAGCTAACGCCGACTTTGCCTTATGCGTTTCAAAGACGTAACGCACTTTTACTGACGTCATTTAAGTAGAGGATACGAATGAACTGCGTAATCTTTAAATTTGAGAAGTTCCGAGCATTTTGTCGTAGAATATTTAACACTGTCACAAGTGAAAGAATCAGCAACCAGCAATAAAAAGTGGAAGTTTTTTAATCCTCTCAGTATATACGAGGGGCGTTCGAAAAGTAATGCAAATGACCTAATTTCTCGGTAACCAATATAAAAACAGAACTTCTGATGGCAAAAACACATAAAGCTATGATATGCGTAGGAAAGTCTTTAAACACGGTGTATTTTTTAAAAAAGGGCGCATTTTTATCATCTTTGAAAGAGGTATACCCTAAAGACACTGCAGAATTTTAGTTTAGTAGGCCGTAATTTATATATCGTCAGTCTTTGATTTGTTTTTATTTTTGCTACTTAAAGACAATGCCCAGGCAATGTTGTCCTGTAAATATCGCGGAAATTATTTTAAATCTGGGTTCCATAGTGGCCCGGGAATATGGATTATGTAGCAAATCCATAGTAGCAAATTCCCCCTTTCTACCAAAAATTAAATGATTTCGTAATGAAAACAAGTGCATTAGCATTCAAAATCTTGTCAGCAAGACCATTTACATGGGTCAACGAAAACCTGTCAACAAATTCAAATTAATGCCAAAAACGAAGCCTCTACAAGCTTTTAAAAATGACGTTAACGTATATTTCAATAACGTCATAAGAATTGCGCATTGCTTTGCCAGGGATAAATCGATAACAGTTGCCACCCTTCTAACTTTTGTATGAATATTGTAGGCAACAATGGACAAGCAACTGACAAAGATTAAATTTGTATTTGCAATGATATTTGACTTGAATGCTCAACACTGATATGATTTTACATATGAAAATAGCCCAGTGGTATGACAGGGGCCTAATAAAATGCGTTGTAAGAAAATATGAAAAGGTGTCTTTGTACAGCGTTTGGTATCATTGTAAAGACAAAATGTAGTGTTTTCAGCATATGCATAGCATTTGTACCCAGTTTTCCCCTAAACAAAGTTATAAGGCCGTTTGCATTACTTTTCGAACGCCCCTCGTATATGCCAGTACTAATGGATGTTTGGGTGTGTGCGTGCTCCTGTGTGCGTGCATGCGTAAACTCGTATATATCCATGTGAACGCGTGGATGTACATAACAAGGGTTGTTAGAAATTTTTGTCAGTGGCCTTATAACATTCCAAAAGTTCAAACGGTCACTTACATTTTATCGATTTTCTTCAAACCCCAAACAATCTTGCAGTTCTATGGAAATGTCCTAGTGACAGGTTAAAAAAATATTTATCTCATACGTAGGAGAAAAGGAGAAAGGAAGTGCTACGTAGGAGTTACTAAGTCCTACGTAGGACTTATTATCTCCTACGTAGGACTTAGTAACTCTTACGTAGGAGTTAGTAACTCCCACGTAGGACTTAGTAACTCCTACGTAGGACTTACTAACTCCTACGTAGGACTTAGTAACTCCTACGTAGGACTTACTAACTCATACGCATGAGATAATAAGTCCTACGTAGGAGTCACTATCTCCTACGTAGGAGTTAGCTGTTTCATCCGTAAGAGATATTTAACTAGTATTTTATGTGTATCCGTGCTCAAATTACTGCCTGCTTCAAATAATGTTATTTGTATAACAACATTCATCAATTCGAAACGTATCAATTATTAATCTGCATCTCAATTACGGGAAAACTGTATTATGGTTATCTCCATTCTTATGCAACTTTAATTATTTTTTTTGGATAACGCTTTTAATGATCTGATAAAATGAAGTCAAAATTACATTAGTAGAAAGAACTGTCACTCTGGGGACCGATTTTCCCATGTATTTGGCCTGAAAAGAACTAAGTCCGCAGGGTCGCCTAGTGTAAAAATACATGGCGGTCCCCAAAGATGACAATCCATGAGTTAACTTCCTCAGGCTAGTAAGTCTCTGTTAGGCCCTTTTAAAGCCGTAGAAGTCATGTTCCTAGGCTCTCAGAGCTGTTCTTAGGACGATTCAGTGCCATTTTCCCACAAGAAATAGCCGTGGGATCATGCACGCAACTTTGCGGGACGTTATAGGAAGTTTGTAGGATCTGTAGGAGCACACAAGAAAACTTGCGGGATCACGCGACGTCTTTGGCCAGTTGTGACGTTATGTTTGTACGTTTATGACGTCAGTTATTTCTAGCCGAAGTAAACAAGACGTTGGCCGCCATAGAAGCTGCGCTTAGTATATTTTCAAGGAAAATAGCGTATTTAAGGTTTGTAAAGTTTTGAAATTATGCTGGAATTGTTATTAAAGTTAAGAAGTAGATGTGTATATTGTTTTAATGCAGTTAGTCATGAGGTTTGTGTGCAGAATGCGATAACTCGTATGGGGGTACTCTTTCTAAAAGAATTGATAGTCCTGAAAAGGACTGTTTGTTTGTTATAGCGGCTTTTTTGTCTATCTCGTTTTCTTTTTTCTAGGATTCTCTATGTCCTTGCAGTGTGAACCTACGCCACATCTCGATTCTGTGTGTTCTTCCGAAGTGGTCACATCAATAGTCAGGGGTATTTTGATACGCTTGACGCTGAATTCTAGCATGCTGGGCTGCTGTTGTTGTTCTTCTGGTCTTCAGGTCATTTAATTCTTCGATGATGTTCGCTAGAGCGCCCATGCCTTGCTGCGTCGTCCTAGTCTGTACTGGTTGGTAGTACGTCGTCGGCTGAACATACGTTTGTTGTTGTTGACCGTCGTCCATGATAGAATTGACTGCAGTCGCTAAGATATCCGATCCTCTCAGATCTTTTACAATATCGTCCAAAGTGAACGCATTCTCCATATTGACATGACTGCAAAGCACTCCAGTATGTCCTTATATACTTCTCAGTTGGATTGACCTACTTACTTACTTGCTTTCTATCAGGTCCGCGCTGACTACATAAATAGCTTGCGCATTGACCCATTGGCACATTGTTACGATGGCTGACTTCGAAGAAACCTGTTTGAGACAATTGGAGGCGCAGTTGGACTCTGTGCAGAGGGCAGTGGAGGTGCTGAAGCATATCTTTGACATCACTCGGCGGGCCATTGAAAGAAGAATAGAGGAGGAACAGAGAGTTCCAGTAAAAGAAGAATGGAAAGAGATGAAGCCAGAGGACCGCGAGCCGCCACCAGCCAACTACCGACGGCAGGAAAGAGAAAGTCCCATGGCTGAGGACTGGGACAGGGAAGCTGACGCTCCCCCCTTCTATTATCAGCAACAGGGGACAATCTCTTACCAGCAGTGGAGTGTTAGATGTCCAGCCTGCGGTGGAAGGCCAAGCCGTTGTCCTTGTACATGAGTTCTTTTGAGCACTGCCTCACGAAACGGCCCTTTTCAGGGCCACCAATACTTATTCAGAAAGAAATACTGTGTTGATAGTTGCATAAAACCCCATAACTAATTCGCATAGTTTTGATTGGTTAAGAAAGCATGCTCTCTGTCACGTCCGCCATGAGTCAATATATATTATTCAACTGCCTTTAACAACTTCATTCTCAAATATGGGTTTGTCAAAGTATATTCCCTTTGACCTGAGCCGACTGTGCAAGGCGTTTAAGAAGAAAGATTGGAAAGAAGTTGAAAGGCAACAGAATAAGATGGGATTTGAAGTGTTTATGAGAAGAAGGGGTGTAAATCTCTCCAAGACTAATCCTGTTGTGGGGATCGTAGAACCTGAGTCTAAGTCTTCACAGTAAGTGAAGCCTTAGAACACCCAAACAGCCCTTTTCAGGGCTACTCAACTCTTTCGATTGAAAAACCTTATGATAGAAAACAACACTTAATTCATTTAAAATAATTTATTGAATAACTATGTAGAAACATGACAGTACTATCATAACTTCTAAACAATAAAAAGTCTCTCATAACTCTCTGTAGTAGTAATGATACTGAAAGTCTCTCATAACTCGCATTGTTTATTTAACACTAAGCGTCTTTAATAACTCACATTAATAGTAATAATAATACTGAAAGTCTCTCACATTGTTCATTTAACACTAGGAGTCTTTCACAATCACTGGTAGTAATAATAACACTGAAAGTCTCTCATAACTCACATTGTTAGTATCATCACTGTGGGTTCACTGTTTCAGTTTTCATTCACAGTGTTTAGATCTATGATCCTTAGATTTACAAAAGAAACAGACCCTGTCCGTCTTTCTTCGTTTGCTTGGAACCTCCGATGTGTCCCGAAATGGATATTTCCTCTTTGTCCCTCTGGATTCTTCCTGCTTGTCCTCTGCTTTGGCCTCTGCCTGTGGACATTCAGATATCCAGTGTAGAGTTGAGGAGCAGCGGTAACAACTTCCAAAGGGTGGCTTCAAGATGTCCTGTTCTTTCAGTGAAGACTCCAATGGCTGAAATAATTCTTTGTCCTTTTCATTCAAGAGTTTCTTCAGTGCCGTACAGTGATAGTAGATGCTCTTGGCATTGTTGAAGTTATTTGTTATTGGATCCATCTTTACTGTTCAAGTGTCAGAGCTGAACTAAATCAAGGAGTCGGCACGCTCTGTTTTATAGCCTATAGCTGGTGAACTTTTTGCACTAAGGTTACTAATTGGATCCAGTGCCAATTATAAAATCATGAAGTCAGAATATTTAGTCCGGTATCGCAACTCTAACTTATCATCTTCTCTTTGTCGAATGTCATCTCTCAGCTGTTGATTGCCAAACCATACTTGTTGGCCAGCCATCTCATTCATGTGTTCGTCATAGCCTTTTATCCGCAGACTAAGAATAGGTCTCGCATCGGTTGATGGTCCAAGCATGTACTCAACTTCCATGTCATCACACTCTGACATCAAGAGAATATATCCAAATAAAAATCCATGTTGATCTATACTTCCTTTTGCATAATGATGTCCTATATGCGTGGTAATGTATGTCAGATCGTCCTCATTGCAATTGTGTATGCCAAATACCCATCGGCTTGATCGGCGTGACTCGTGTTCAAAGGATGGATTTACTAAACGCTTATGGAAATCTAATCTTACGTCTTCATCCAGGTCTGGCAAGGCATCAATGTCTTCAAATAATCGTGTGATTTCTCTGCGATATTCATCTTGAGATAATGTAGCCATTGCATTTTCTACACGTCTATAACTCACGTTGAACCATCCTTTGTGAAGATCTTTCTTTAAGTCTTTCACTGACATGCGAACCAAATACTTATAAATCATGTCTCTTATTTCAGCCGGTAAAATGCTTAAGTTGAAGTCGCACAACATCTTTGCCCAATGGTGCTCAAGAACTGTCCTCGAAGCGCCGTGTCTGCCTCTTTATATAGACGCTTACCTACCATGTGTCCTGACCTGTAATTTATCATGACTTTTATTTTTATCGTTTCAGGTGACACTTCAGCTGAGCCTATAAATAACCAAGAGCCAGATCTCTCAACGTCACTTAAGATTTGACAACCTAACAGTTAACATGCCAATCAAGTGGAAGAGAATAAAAGAAAATGGCAATGAAGAGGAGGAGGATGAGATTCAGCCCCCACACAGAAGACACAGAACCAACGTGATAGAATCAGACAGCGAAGATGAGGATGATTTACAGCAATATTACGACTTGCAGCAAGTCAGACAGAGACCTTCTCGGCGATTCAGGACTAAAGCTTCGGTCTACAACATTAATGTCAAGAAGTTCCCCGAACACGAACAACCGCTGGTGTTTGTCTCACGTTTGTTTGATAGGATGGTGGATGATATCAAAGACAAAAGCCAAGCTCAAGATAACGATCGCATGAGACTCTCCATCTATCATCCAGGCTTAAAAATGGGCGTTCACGTGCCATTTTCGGATGTCGCTACATTGAAAGGTGGTTCTCTACTTCAAGAGATAGAAAAAGTCATTCAGTCTAATGATGAATTCAGGATTGACGATGGCCAAATGTCTATGGAAGTAACTCATACGAGAATTCCCTCAGGATCGGGCAGAAAAGCATTACATCATGGTCTGTATTTCGATAGTCAAAATATGAGCAAAATGAAGACGTCTATAGTTCAGATCAAGAATGCCCGGGACTCCATGTGTTTGGCAAGAGCCATTGTCGTAGGGAAATGTCATGCCGACAGAGACGATTCTGACACGTGGAAAAGGACTTGGGATCATATCCGAAAATCACACAAATCTTATCAGACCAGCGAAGCCTCGCGTTTGCTAGAGAGAGCCCGAGTGCCCAAAACCAAGTCTTGCAGTATTGACGAGTACAAGAAGATTCAGGCAGTACTGGCTTCAGAATATATCATCAAAGTTTTTTCTCAACATGCTAAAGATGAACTGATGTTTGAGTGTTTGCCAGTGACGCGCCAGTCCAAAGTGATTCATGTTTATTACAATCAAAATCACTACGATACGATCACAAATATCAAGGGGTTTTTAGGCTGTGTCTATTACTGTGAATTTTGTGATGTCGGGTACAGTAACAGAGGAGACCATTGTTGTCCACATGGATGTGTCGGATGCTTCGAACCCGAACCGTGTGAGCCAGATATAAAGCAATATTGTGGACAATGCCGAAGAACGTTTAAAAGTCAGATATGCTTTCAGAATCACAAGCGAGTACGGGACGGTCAGAAAAAATCCATCTGCTCTCTGGTCAAGAACTGTGAGAAATGTCATCAAAGGATCGTGGAAAGAAAGAAGAGTGATCATGCTTGTCCTGGCATGAAAAAGTGTAAGAGTTGTAAGACTATCGTCGAGGCCGAACACAAGTGCTTTATTCAGCCTTACACGGCCAAAGAAGAGACAGAGGAGAACGAAACTCGTTTCACTTCTTCGATTTCGAAGCCAAACAAGATACTGGAGAGCACGTACCTAATTTCTGCGTGGCTCACAGAGCCTGTGATGTCTGCATAGATTTGCCCATCGAAGCTCATTGCCCGAATTGCAGTCAGTTTGAGGAAAGAAGAGAAAGAACATTTCAAGGTGACAGTACGCTTAACGATTTCTGTACTTGGCTGTTTGATCCCGTCAATCGTGGGGTGACGGCCATTGCTCATAACTTTGGTGGAAACGATGGACAGTTCATCCTACGTCACGTGATCGAGCACGGAACGGACAAGCCGGAATTGGCCATGACTGGTAATAATATTATCACCATGAATGCCAGAGGAGTGAGATTCATCGACTCGTTACATTTTCTCAATATGAAACTGGCCAAATTTCCAGCCACGTTCGGTCTGACGGAACTTAAGAAAGGCTATTTCCCACACATGGCAAATACAGACCAGTTTTGGAATTACACTGGCCCCTATCTCGATGCCAAATACTACAGTCCAGACACCATGTCAGAGAAAGATCGAGAGACGTTTATGGCCTGGCACGACGAGAAAATTGCATCACAAGCCGTGTTTAGCTTCAGGCAAGAAATAGAAGAATATTGTAGGAATGATGTAGACATACTGAGAAGATCCTGTGGACGTTTCAGAGACATCTTTAAGTCATACAGTGGTTTGGATCCATTGATGAATGCCATCACCATTGCTCAGGCATGCAGCCAAGTATGGAGAAAAGATTACATGCCGGTGAACTCCGTGGGACTGATTCCACCTCAAGGATATCCCAACGAGAAAAAATATTCCATCAAGGCCGTGCGATGGATTCAGAGCGTTGCTCTGACAGAATCTAAGTTCATTCACCATGCGCTCAACGGCGGAGAAAAGCAAATTCAGGGCATGTATGTGGATGGTTTTGATCCCCAAACCAATACCGTGTACAAATTCCAAGGTTGTCTGTGGCACGGCTGTCCCACTTGCTATACAGACAGAGATTTCATCAATCCGTTTAATTGTCAGAGAATGCATTCACTGTATGAGATGGCAGAGACCAAGACCAGAACCTTGAAAAATGCTTGCTTTACGGTAGTGGAACTGTGGGAACACGATTTTGACAAACTGTGTAAAGAAAACGTGGAGTTCAAGACTGCGATCGACAGTCTGTGGCCTCACAGAGACCCTCTGAAGCCAAGAGATGCTCTCTTTGGTGGTCGGACGAACGCCATCAAATTATCTCACGAAATAGAAGGAGACGAAGAAATCAAGTACATCGACATCTGTTCACTGTATCCGTACGTGTGCAAGTATGGACTGTTTCCAGTCGGTCATCCCGAAATTTACACTCAAGAAAATATTGACATGACCAATATAAGACAATACACTGGCGTTCTCAAGTGTAAAGTTCTGCCGCCAACACAACTCTATCACCCCGTTCTGCCGTACAAGTGTAACAACAAGTTATTGTTTCCACTCTGTCGGACGTGTGTCGACACGCTGAATAAGATGCATGTCATCATAGCGATGAGCAAAGAGCACTGGTGGGAACCTGGGTCAGCACCGAACTAATTGCTGCTCTGGACAGAGGTTATCGCCTCGTGGAAGTGTACGAAATCTGGCACTTTCCAGAAACTTGTCAGTACGATAGGGAGAAAGGTGAAGATGGCTTCTTTGCAGGCTACATCAACAACTTCTTGAAAATCAAACAAGAAGCCAGTGGGTATCCGTCCTGGTGTCAGACAGAAGAAGACTGTGAAAAGTTTAAACAGGACTATTACGAAGCTGAAGGCATCAGCTTGGAAAACGTAGAGAGAAACGAGGGAAAACGATCTTTTAGCAAGATCGTCTTGAATAGCTTATGGGGCAAATTGGCTCAAAGAGACACTATAACATAAATCGAGCATTTGCAACTCAATCATTCTATGGAATATGATTTTTCAAAAGTTTTCAACTAAAATTTATCATTGGAAACTTGAATTGTCTTTGTAAAATTATCATAGCAACCAAATTTTTACCTAGCAACGAGGCCATAAACACTGTATAAATGATATTAAATAGGCTAAAACTGACAATTATGATATTGCTTAACTTTTAATGGCTTAAACAGGGTTAGAACAGATAAAAGGTATTCAAAATAATAAAATAGAACTATTGTGATACTTTTCAATGCCCAAGTATCCTCAGAATATAGGTTGCTATGGCGATTTTCAACAGACTGGCAAAGGGAAAGACAAATTTTGGCATTTATAGCTGCCTTATTTGCAGATACAAAAGTATTTTGATATACAAATGTGTTTTGCAGTAGTCCTGTAACAAGCGTATCACTTTTGTCAGAGTCTCTCGAATTCTTTGGTTGCCATGGCAACCAAAATGCTCAATTTGTCTCAATAATTCTAATAAAGAACAACTCCTCAGAAGCTACAAGCAGGATAGCACTTAAACTCTGAAAGTTTTTATAGCATTAGTGTCAACCAAAATACTGTTCAGTGTTGCTTTTGCTCCAGCACTTTGGTTGCTATGGCAACTTAAAAGTGTCCATTGAATTATGAGAAAAATACAAATTGTCATTTATCAATACTAAAGTGATTTCATTGCAGAGATTTATCAACTTCTGATGCTTGCTGAGCGTTCACAGCATTAGTCAAGACTAAAACATTACTTCTCATTATAGCCTTTGCTCAACCACCTAGGTTGCTATGGCAACTTAAGAGTGTCCATTAAATTATAATAGCTAAAAAATGAAAATTTACATGATCATTCTCTCACTGCAGCTAATTTGTCAAATCCTTTTCATTTACAAAAATGTTGCTTCAGTACCTATTAATGTCTTAGAAATGGGCCCTATGGGGTCGGGCCGGGGATACAGCAGGGCTTAAGTGCCAGGATTCTAGGTAGCTGCCAAGCATTTAATTTCACACTTAAGGGGGGAAACTTTGCTGCTTGCATTTAAAAGTAGACCACTCTGAAGGGCTTTATCATGAGGAGTCACCAAAGTTGTCCCTTTTGCAAAGATTGTGAAAAAAATACAGGAAGGTGTACCATGCACCTAAAATTTACATGCCCTGTTGGGCAATACAGGCAATGTTTATGATCTTGTATTTTTATTTGGCCACCATGCTTTAATATTTTCATTCACTTTTTCTCTCACATCAAATATTGATGGTATGATGGTTGCAGATAGACAGATGTTAGAAATTAGAATGGAGTGGAATGGAATGGGCTGGCATTGATAAGCTTCCGCACTTCATTCCACTGATTTTTGGGATGACACTCTTACAGGAAAGAATTTGCTCCCTCAGAGAGAGCAAACTCTTTGCTGAAAGAGTACCATCTCAGGCTCTAGAAGCAAACTGTAACCGCTAACCAGTGGAATGTAGATTATTGTGCCCATTCCATTCCAGGTTTTAAACTATGTCATTCCAAACAGAAGCATCTCTGACACTTCCAACATTTTGATGCTAGTCTCAGGTGCTTATTTACTTTGTTCCTCAGACAGGTAGTCGCCCTCCCTTCATCCTGATATTACTGAAAAACTGTTGAAAAGAATTTAAAATCATAAGTCAGTCATCTGTCCACTGAATTTGGACTGAAAACAAGAGATGATATGGCGGTAAGTGCCATACTGGCACTCTAGAATACTGTTTCCAAATTCATGATAAATTGCAGTTAATTAGTTAAGATGCCCTTGTATATGTAGTAATATTGAGGGTTATTACAATTATTTTTTACAATGCCTGTGGTCCAGATAAGAGGAAGTATTCGGTGATAATTATGGACAATATCTCTTAAATCTCATAAAGAACATATGTTGTGACCACTTATTAGAACTGTCTCCTCGAAACAGAACTAATCAATGGTCACATTATAGGTTTTAGATGCAAAATAAGGAAAATTATCCCTGAATTATCTATGTTACTCTTTTTTTTCTGGAGCACTGCCACAGTTAAAGGGACACAATAAAATGCATTCATATTTTTATTTGTACAGCAATGAAGCTTAGATAACAAGACAATGTAACAAGGTCAAAAAAAAAAAACATATTGCAAAGAAAGTGAAAATCTCTCGGCCCTATATACTCTAGAGTTCAATATGATATTAGACACGATCCCTTCAGAGCTCCAGTAAAGATGAGGTATTGAGGATAATCCTGAGACATAATATTCATCAGTGAAAACATATTGTGACCCTTCATTAAAACTTTGTTGGTGAGATGGTTCTAATGAGGGGTCACAACATATGTTTTATGGAGAAATATGGAAAACTGTCCCTAAATTATCCCTGTTGCCCCTTCTTACCTGGAGCAATACCCCTTCCAAGTACTTGTGAACGTTTGCTCAGTGGTATATTGAAAGAGATTCCGTTTTTAGTAAATCCTTCTGTGAATTGGAGATTTGTTTTTATTAAATTGGGAATGATTCTAGTCCATGCAGTGCTGGACCCAAATTATTTCAGAAACAAATTAAGTTTCTAATTTAGTGAAAACTGAAACTTGTTTCTAGGTATTTTCTGGCCCAGAGCTGGGCTAGGAATAATTCCCATTTTCCTCAGTGAGCTAGTACTGAGCTGTCACTTAACTATCAGAATCACATGAAGAGGGTACCCGTCTGTCAGGAGACATTGACATCACATTCGTGGCTCACGAAAAACTGCACATGTCTATCATTATCTACCTGCTTGTCTATCATTATCTACTTGCCACTAAAACCTGGAGAAATGTAAATGTGTTCCAATGAGCTACCAGATTCAAATATCAAATATCCATAGCTGAACATAGGAGCTGGGTGGATATCATTCCTTGGTTGACTGGTATTACCGGAAACTGTGACCTAATGTTAGTGATGTAATTCATTCACGACCTTTAAGTTTGATACTTCCACCATTCACTGGGTCAATGTAACGTGAGATCTCAGCGGCACACTCATTGAAAATTGCCCTGTACTTGGGAAATAAACATGGCTTCTGAAAACACAAATAAACTTTCCTATATATACAGCCAAGAGCTCCAGATAAGGTAGAGTATTGAGGATAATTCAGGGATAATTTTTTTCTTATTTCTCATCCAAAACATTATGTTGTGACCCTAATTACAGCCGTCTCGGCAATACGATTCTAATGGGTGACACAACATATACTTTTGTGGAGGCATATGAAAAAAACATTCCTAAATTATCCTGCTGATCCCTTCTTATTTGGAGCACTGATATACGCTAACAATGATCAGAGCCAAGTTGTTAAAAACTATATACCAACTAGAGCAAGTGAGCAGGGGCTTAGGACAGTTTCTACTGAATGATGAATCCTCAGTGGGTAAAGTGCTGGCCTGCTGAGCTAGCGGTCAGGGTTTGAATCTGTTGCAGCGGAAATTAGTTTAACAGTAAACAGGGTTCTAATCATTCCATTGCACATACACTTTCATCATTATCACTCTTTCATCGGCTTGATATGACTGAAGTACTTTATGAAGGGTCGTAAAATTCAGAGACCATATAGCAATGCAAGTCTCCTTTAAACTTCTGGCAATGAAATAACTGAATTAATACCATATTCAAAAGTTGCAGTTTTATTTACAAAGTGAAAACAAAACATCAGTGGTTACAAACTGTACAAGCTACCGGTATTCAGTTTGGCATGTAGGAGGTTTTTTCGTGACGCACTTCCGGTTCTATAAATAGACTCGGGATAGCCCTGGCCGTCAACCTTGCCGAGAGTTACTATTGAAAACCAATGTTTCTATGCCAATTCAATGTGGTGAAGTGATACTTTTTTATAATAAATGGTAAAAATAAATAGTTTATGTTAAAATTATGGATGATAAACTACTTTATTATAATTTTGATATACATTAGCATTTTTAAAATTTATTTATTTTATTCTTTTAAGGATCTATATTAGCATTTTTGAAATTTATTTGATCTTTTACAATAAAACTATTCGTTAACTATTAGAGAGCGTTTCTCTTCTTCTTTTAAATGTTATATGATAAATAATAATAATGATGATAATAATAACGGTGAGAATAATAATAATAATCCAGTGGCCAACGATAAATTATATCGTCAATGTCAGTCTTTAAACAATGAAGGCGGCGAGCTGCCCGGAAATTTCTAGGGCGTGCACAGGAAAATTTCTTCCAAAAAATAATTTTTAATCCAGCTCGTAATTAATATACATTAAAAAAAATTATTGTCATTTGTGTTTTTTTACATGTCTATTTGTAAAAGCTGATCGCCGGGAAAAGTAATGTGAAAAAGTTGGGTGTCACCGGATTTGGCCGTTCGGCGCTGATTTCCTCCACAATCCAGAAAAAACGTGATCACGTTTATGAAATTGTTGTTTACTGGATTTAAATTATATCAATTAAAAGAATGTAACAGATGCATTTTAAACATTCTGTTGTGACTGATTGAATAGGTGGTTTCAAAGTGTCTAATTAGATAATCTTTAATTGTTAACTTAACTGACATAATCGTATAGGCTTTTAATAAACGTGTTAGTAAAATTTTAAGTATTTCACACTTCGTAGATGGATGTTTCCTGTTGGTGCTTTGATGTACATGTATGACACGGGAAAATCCGTCTCAGAATGTGGCCTTACTGAACACAGATTGGAATAGATTTACTCGGCAAGGAATTGCCGATGCGACTAACGATGTGCTCTACTGTTCACAAAGTAATTTATTCTTCTTCTAATTTTAAAACAGTATGCTCTTAGTGGATTAAATTTAATGTAAGTTAATTTAGTTCTGTTCTCGCGTTTTCATTTTCTCAACTTATACAGCGACAAATCCTGTGAATTTAGCAACTGAAGTCTTTCCTATCGGCAGTGCCGTGCCCATTTTACATTCCTCTCTGAACGTGATTGAATTATTTTTTTATAAAGTTTCATATTTATTTTACACTTTTGTTTCAAACTTATTAATAAATTTGTTATGACAAGAAATAAATAAGCTATACAAAACAGCATGTTTATCTCTCTAATTTAGAAAAAAAAATCCGGCGTTTACCGAAAGAATTTCTACCTTGGATTATCATGCGCCGTGATAGAATCCCGTATTAAATAAGATCAAATTCTGTGATCTTCTGACGAAATATTTTGAAAATGAGCGAAAACATATTTAAAGATAAGGCTCTCAATATTCTTTCGAAAAAAACTACGGTTTACTACCACAGAAAAACTGATTTTCGCATGATGAAAATCTGCATTTTACACTGTGAAACATAGTGCTGGCCGATGAATTGACGGCCAGCCTTGTGCGCATGCGCCAGATTTACGTCATAATGGGAATCCCTAAAACCTCCTATACTCTCTCTAGTAGAAACAACAACTGGCCAGCTACATTTTGCAACTCAATTCAAATCTGCAGACTTTAGTTTTACTAAATTTTGGGGCAGAGCTAGATTGTTTTCTTTTACTTATTTTTCTTGCAAGAATATTTTCATTCCCCTTTTTGGGCCAATTTTATTTGTGTTCCTCCTGCCCCCCTCCCCCCCCCCCCCTCCCCACCAACAAGATCAAAGGACAAATGGATGGCGACCCCTAAAATACAAATTATTGATTTAAATCTTAGTTCCCTCAATGTTCCATTTAAGTAAATAACATGTATGGATATTGACTATGCAGCAATTCAAGAACTTAGGTACCTGACGAAATGACGTTCTTTTCTTATCTGACTCCGTACTATCTCTAGAAAAATAGGTAAACAACCTGTACCTTTGAGACAGACCGCCGTAAAATAGACCTAATGGGTGTATATGAAGGAGTCATCGCAAACTGTGTCCTCTCAGATGGTATATTTTAATTTCAATTTCTTCTCAATGTATTGTTGTTTCCTACCACTGTTATTGGTTTCCAATTAGAGAGTTTTTCAAGGGAGGTAATTGACATCCAGGAAATTTCGGATTCTGCCTTCATATGGCTACCTTGTAGGCAGGCAGTGTAAAAATGCTAGCCAATTTTATTTCAGATTTAGATATAATAATATTTTGCCATTCTTAATTTTTGGTCAGTATGTCATGAACCAGTTGGGTTTGACTACAGCAGAGCATTGATTTTACACAATATTACCATTTTTACCAAACACAAACTTGGTTTTCAGACACAATAAAATTTATATACCTGTTGCAAATATGAGAACTTTTGTAGTATTACAATTACTTGACCTCTTCCCTGGATGATTATCATAAAAGTTGATTGCATTAAATTATTGTGTTCTTACCAGATAAATCAAACTGGACAAGGTGTCGATTTCTTGCTGTTTAACCAGTTAAAAACTTTGGCAGCCGTTGCCATGGTAACGGTAGAGATTTGGGCTGAAAAAATAAGGGGCCACACATGTCTCTATGAGGACAGTCTACTGCAGTAATATCACAAAAATCCATGATTTAGCACATTCCATCATTCCATTACCGAAGCTCCATGGTTCGTGGCAGGCTCTCTTAAGGCTTTGTATAACAATGTTCAGTCTTCGGTTAAACTAAACGGACTTACAACCGATTGGTTTAATGTAAACTGTGGACTAAAGCAAGGATGTTGCTTGTCGCCATTACTTTTTAATTTATATATAAATGATTTGGCATTAAAAATTGACGCACTGGGTAAAGGTGTTAAAATTGGTGACGATACAGTCTCTGTTTTACTGTATGCTGATGATGTGGTTCTTATTGCTGAAACAGAAGCAAATCTGCAGTCGATGCTGGATATATTAGGAAGTTGGTGCAAAAGTAATCTAATCTCAGTCAACTCAGCTAAATCCAATGTTGTGCATTTTCGTAATCCCTCAATGCCGCAATCAGATGCCATATTTACGGTAAACGATGAGAACATTTCGTATACAGTGCAGTATAAATATTTGGGGATAGTCTTATCAGAACATCTAGATTTCGCAATAACTGCTAAACACGTCGCACAGTCTGCAAATCGCGCACTTGGACTTTTAATAGCTAAATCAAAAGCATTTGGTGGTATTCAGTATGGTCCTTTTACAAAGCTTTATGAGTCAGTTGTTTGCCCGGTTATATCGTATGGTGCTGCGATCTGGGGCACCCAGTCCTATAGCTGCATTAATGCTGTACAACATAGAGCTGCGAGATATTTTCTAAATGTAGGAAGGTATACACCTAACGCAGCAGTTAATGGAGATATAGGATGGACGCCCATGATCACAAAGTGTTGGAAGTCTGTGTTATCATTCTGGTGTCGCTGTATAAATATGGACGCAACAAGGCTGAACAGGAAAATATTCTGCAGGTCAAATTCAAAAGTAAGTACCAGATGTAAAAACTGGAATTTCAGGGTAGGTCAGAAATTGACAGAGTCCACTTTTCACATTTATAATAACATAAATCAAACCATTAATAAGACCAATATTTTAAATAACGTTTTGCCTTTCATTACGCAAGAATATATTAATCAGTGGGCAGTTGATGTAAATCGCAATAGTTCACGTTCGGGAGTTGGAGGGAATAATCTTCGATTATACAGAACCTTTAAGCAGGATTTTATAGTTGAAGAATATTGTACAAGGATATTTAATAGGTCTCAAAGAGGGGCTTTGGCTAAATTTAGAAGTGGAACCGCCCCGATTGCACTTGAAACTGGCCGCTATAATGGCTTAGAAGTTAGTGAAAGAAAATGCTTTAGCTGTAGGAATGCTGTAGAGGATGAAATCCATGTTTTATTACATTGTCCGCTGTACACTGAGTTCCGAAATGAGCTGTTTATTGAAGCTGAGCTTATACTAAATGGTTTTCAGAACTTAAGTGATATTGAAAAAGTATCTTTTATTTTAGCTAATCCTTCCATAGTCAAGATAAGTGCCAAAACCTGTTATTTGATTTTAAACAAAAGGCGTAGTCTGCTGTACAGTTGATGTAAATATGTATATTGTGTACCATATTTTTATAAGTGTCCATTTAAATGTAAAAAGCTGTCTGTTATTTACAATACTAACTGCTGTTTTGCCCCGGTGGTGCGGTTGATACCCAATGCTGAGTCCATGATCGGGTCCATGCTGTTTGGACATTGGCTGCGCCACATGTTCCCTGTTATCATGGACTCAGCGTGGGGTATCAGGAAGGATTTACCACTGGGACAGTATACATTTCAACGGACACGATTATCTCTTTTAGTGCAGATTAAAGTTGCAATTTCATTTTATCTGTTGCTCTGGTCCCTGTGCTGCATTTGATATCCCATGCCGTGTCCGGATCCGGCAACATGCTGTGTGAACATTGGTTCCACCGCGTGGTCTCGGTTATCCGGACTCGGCATGGGGTATCGAGGGAAGGTAGCGCATGCAGGGCACTAATTTATGGTACGTTTTAGAGTGATAATGGCTCATAGATAATGCGTGTCGCTTTTTTATCATACTAATTGCTGTTTTGTCCCAGTACTGCATTTAATACTCCGGGCTGAGTCTGGAAGCGTAGACTGGCTGGTTGGATAACCGTCTTCCTTGGCTCAGTGTGGGGTATTTAGGGGATGTAGTGCTGGTGCAGGACACAAGAACAGACACATTTTAGAGCGATCGTCTCTCATAGCTCAATATTGAGTCGCAATTTTACATCTTATATCGATTTTTTTAACTGTGTTTATGTACATGTAAAATTGGTGAGACGTTAATAAAATTATCTTATCTTATCTTATCTTATCTTATTTATTTTTTGAAAATAATTTTGGTTTTATATTTGAATATGCAATATGGGAACAGAAAAAAAATAAAAACAATCAGTATGCACATTTGAAACCTGATCATCTGCGCATCTACTTTAGTTGAATGTTCAACCGTTTTATAAGCTATTCAGATTAGCCTGCGCAAACTGATCAAGACGGGACTAGGTTTTCTGGTTAGTTTGCGCAGATGCGCAGTCTGATTCTAAGTAACTACATTGGAATCAGAATTGTATACGAGTGATACCCCAAAGGAACATCAATCGCCAGAACCCGTGACCATTCATTAGTCTGAGCTGATGCGCAGCCTGATCAGTCGCATATGCGCAAACTAAACAAAGAACCAGAAAAGGGCGTTTAATTTTTATGACACTTCCCACAGTCAAATAATCGATATTGTACCTGTTTTAATCACTACCTGTTGCCAAGTAGACTGCTACGCTAGGTAACTCAAGAGACATGCGGGTATTATCGATAAATCGGCGATACCTGTATTTTTCACTCGATAGCGATTATGAAAATAGTTGCGTATGAACATGAGCATCCAAACAATATGAACAGCACATTCGATATCTCGCCAGCATGTACCTGACTCATGCATATTACGATACATCCTTCTATTTAATCTAAGCCAATTATCTTCTTTATAGACTCGGCCATGCTAGCTTAACAAGATTATGTCTATGCTTAGTTTCAAAGAAAGTGTTTAGGCGTTTATACGGCATATAAACGCTACTGGGCGGGGACATTTATGATAATGAGATGATGCGAATTGATTTATTGGGTATTTATCATGCTAAGAGCATGTCATTTGATTATATCGGCTAATCTAATAAAGATATTCGATATCTTAACCTATGTTAAACTGTGTCCATTTACGTTTGAGCAAATCCATTTGCTCAAACTGGCTCTATGCTTTTGGATAAGAATAAAAATGTTCGGACACAGATTTTATCATAGAAGTGTTATCCAAAATTCGGATAAACAAAACTTCTGATAAAATGGGCGATCATTAACATAGAATTTTTATCCAAAATTTGGATAAAACTACATGCTATATGGCATAAAGTTAATTGTGTCCAAACACTGACACTTTACGTGAATGAAATCCTTGTTCGAAAATCAACTGTGAAAGCCGGGAAAGCTTTATCCAAAATTTGGATAAAACTTTGCAGAAGAGACACCACCTATACTTTCATTGATTATATTGATTTCTCACTAGACTATTGCTATAGCTTGCCGTTATCCAAATTTTGGATAAAAATCAAACCAGCCGGGACAAAGAAACACCCTGTCTTGACCTACACTGCACCCAAACGCAGAACCTAAAATTTTATCCAAAATTTGGATTAATTATTGTGCAAGGAAAGCAATACACCAATTATTCAGTAATGTATTCATTTTATCCAAAATTTGGATAAAATCAAACTGGCTAGGAGAAATGATATTCCTGCCTTGAAATACTCTGTACCAATGAACAGCCGTAAGTCTTATCCAAAATTTGGATAAATCACCTTACAAATCATTTGTTGAAAATTCGCATCGGTTATCATAGCAGTTTTATCAAAATTTAGCTACCTCAATGCTTTTTGCCAACAACTGTCATCAACATGACTGTATCAAAGCACAGACGCATAACACCGACATGACTGCTGTACGATAAATTATTCTTGTTATAGTTTTGATAGTCAATTACAAACTGAATGGATACTCTAATAAAAATTATTCTCACACTACAGTTTCTTTTCTGTATGAGTTCTTTGTCAGGAGTTGTTTGGCATGAATATAGTGACTTATAATAGGAATATACAATGAGTGCATTGTAAGTAACTTAGGATTATCAGTAAATGCAGTAATAACAAAATGATTTCTTCTGCATAAGACATACTTTGGTAGTCATAACGGTAGCTCGATTTAAACCATTCTCTTTTGACAGTGCTAGAAGAAAACTCTTTTTTTTTTTAAAATCTCATCCTTAGTATTTGTGCCTAGATGTCTCTACAGAAATTGTTAGAATGTGTCCTTAAAATTCATAGCTGCATCCTAGATTCCATAGCATAGTTGTGGAGTTCGGGTGCATTAATTCAGAATCCTGGCACTGTTGTTTCCTGTCGTCATTCTGTCGTGCAATCTGAAATAACAAAATATACAATTTTGTAAAAAACGATACTTGGTGTTTTATATTTTTTAGACCTTTCAGCTGTGCATAATATTTAATCCTAAAGTAATAGCCGACAGCGCTTTGTAATTTTCAGTGTCTTACAGTATTAGCTACATTTCTTTTGATTCTACTTACTTGTCTCAAGTTGCAATGCCAATGGCGGGACTGTTTCTTTTTTAAGGTGGTGATTTTTGGTATATACAAAAATCTGAATAAAACCATAAAAAATTTAACATATCTCCCCGAAAATTAGCAGGTTTCTTACTTTTGTTGTTCTCTACAGTGTAGAATACAAAACAGAGGGACAAGCTGTTTAAAAAAGTGTTTTACATAGAAAGATCAAAGGGTAATTTTCTGCGCAGAAATCTAAAAACTTAAATTCATTGTTGAAATTGTACTTAGCTCTGAAGGTACTTTAGTGCATTAAAAAGAACGTCCTAGCAATTATTTGTTCCAGCTCTGTCTCAAATAATTTTTGTAAGCTAGACCAGGTAAAAACAGTAACTTTTTCTCAAATGTCTGACCATGTATATAGTACATGTATAATGGTTGCAATCATTAAATACAGGTAGGCCAGTTATACCTGTATCATTCCTACTGATTTGGATGACAGAAGGGCAAAGGCCAACTGTGCTTACAGTAGGTGCGGGTGGGGTTGTTTGGCATGTTAAACTATTCTCTTCATTTGTATCATCCCAGCCCGACGATGTGACACCTGTATCGATAACGCGTATGTCTCCTTACCTGTTGAAATCTATGACTCAGTTTGTATAGAAATTAATGTCAAAACAATTTGTGACAACGTAAACCATTTCTTTAACATATTGTGCCAAAATTTATCCTGATATGACCATATATCTCATTTTACTCTCTTTAAGATGATATAATTTTCATCAAAATAAGTATGTGCCTTCATTCTTCCAGGTGAACTGGAAAATAAGCTCATCGCCTCCTACTTAGCATATATAAAATTTTTACAAAACGCGTGTTCCTAGACTTTGGCAGTAAAAACTTATTTTACTGTGTCTAGTTTAATTTTTTTCCCTGATATTTTCTTAAAATTTGCATTGCATACTTTTCACAGATATAAAAAATTCCGAAATAAGTTATCGTTAACATTCTTCCCTATTAACTTTAAAATACATTCCACGCGCCTTCCGACTGCCGAATTCTTAGGCGTAAAATTTCTAAGTCCAAACTGATGTCGCACTCTACATCGGGCCAGACAGAGTATGCGAAATGTTATTTGTTGTCAATGCGAAACTGCTTTTATTATCAATCCGGCGGTACAAGAAAGACAGAAAATGTTAAGAAATGCAAAAAAAAAAAAAAAGATGAATATAAAAATGAATAAATAAAAATTAAAAATAAGACAATAAATACAAAATAAAGAAACAAAACTGCCGTATATCAAATGTGTAATATTTCATCTTACTTCTCTAGATAAGCACATATATTAATGACTAGATTATCTGCATTTTTTCTTTCTTTCTTAACAGGTTGGTAAGCAGTTGTTTCGATAATGATCGTTTAATACCAGTTAAACACTTTTGTAAGTTAATTGCCATTTAATGGCTTTATTCTCAACGTAACTGACCAACTGTGAAAGATACACTATTAAGTTTACTCATTTTAAGGTCAGTTCGTATTTTGTTCGTCTATCACAATATTAAACGGAATTTAATGTTTTGTGTTTCCTCTGGATTTATTTTCCAATGGCTATGACAAAGTCGAACTCGGGACATGTAAATAAGTACTCGTACATTCGCTCACCGAGAACTCAGATCAGCCATTGCAGTCTAGTCAGAGTATTCTCGGTTCGCATCAACAGTATGCGATTTCTGGACATTAAAAAAGCAAAAAGATGAAAACTCTGATCTTTCTAAACAGTATGACGGCTCTGAGTGTTTACAAAAGACGATAACCCTGGTCAGTCTACTCAGAAGTGACGACTACATTAAGTTCACATGAAAAGTCTGCGATCGTTGAAATTTAAAAAGCAGGAATAAAGACCCTGATCAGTTTTCACAAATTTACGACTGATTTGGATATTAAGTGTTCTCGTAAATTTATGCCAGCAGTGAGTATTCAAATCAGCCTGCACACCCAAAACAGCAAAACCGAAGACTTTGATCAGTCATCAAAGAAGAGAAAGCTGATTTGAATATCTACTGTTCACATAAAAAGTGTCAACAGTGAGTTTTCAAATCAGCCTGCACCGCTAAAAAGCGAATGTGAATACCCTGAACAGTCTTAGAAGGTGTTACGGCTGATTTGATCTGATAGTGAAATATTGCCGGGGGTCTGAAATGTTAAGGTGACCTGACCAATACCGAGAGGTGTCATAACTGATAAGGATCACTGATTATACAATATACAGTGTGAAAAGTGTCAAATTTTCATATTCACTTGCATAATTTCTACTGATTTCTAACTGCATTCACTTTTGAATGAAAACAAAATAATTAAAATGTAAGCATTGTGAAAAAAGTAAATAAATAGAACAAATAAATAAAATAAAAAATCTTGACTCTCTTTGAACAAATTTCTATAAAAATCATTTCTGTTGGAAAACAATAACATGGTTTTAGGTTATGAAGCGCATACTATAATGATCAAATAAGCATGCGTGTCTGCGCAAACGTATCATAGTCTTTTCAATGCAGTGTGTTTAAATTTCCAAGGGTACATAAATCCTTTGTGAGAAGAAAGAAAAAAATCTAAAGGAACGCCACCAGAACTGCGAAGTTGCATATGCTGATCTGCGTCTTCAGTGTTTACACATGTCGTAACTTAGATTTTCACGCGACGATGATCATCATAAGACTAAACCACAGGTGCTCTATGTACACATTTGATTTTCGAGTAAGTGAATGAGTGAGATATATGGATTTTACCGCACACCAGCACAAAAATGCTATTTCGCGCCGAAAACTTTTTAAAGAATACGTTTAATATGCATAAGGTCTGAAACGATTTTCGAATGCACAGTTATAATTATTTATTACGTCAGCTTACATGTTCACACATTGTTGCCATGTCATAATTGTAGTTTGGCAATATATTACAAAAATGTACCTTATTTGTTGTTGTCTACCATTTATTAATTTATTCTGTGAGTTCGATGAAGACTGAAAAAATGAGGCGATAAATAAAAAATAAATCCAAAAAAAAAAAAAAAAAAGAAAGAAAGAAAACAATTTCAAATGATGGACTAGCCGTTAGTACATTATGTTTTTCCTATTTATCAGTTAATCAACATGAATCCAAGTTCTAGGATAGCTTCAGCAATTTTGCCGGTTGTCAGTTATTCCCCGGTATTTGGGGTATAATAATAATGATAATAAAAGTAATAATAAGAAGCTACGTCACTTCGCACTAGAATCTGGAGATAATATACTCAAAATTGACATCAGAGGTGCTATATATTGAAAATCATAAGTTCATTGCAAATTATTTTTCTTCTCCTTCTTCTTCTTCTTTTTCTTCTTCTTCTTCTTATTACTGCTTTTCAGAACTGATCAATTTAACTGTTGCTTCAATATCCGATATTGGGTAGATTATCTTGCTCTACTTGTCCAGTCAGGGCTGTCGCGGTCCCCTAATCTAAGGGATACAACTGCACTTACACTACAGACAGGTGTCTTTACCTGTACGACTTACAGGTAACTTCCCTTGCATATGGTATGAAATAGTGTGGTTTGGACATTTTTTTCCTCTCATCTACCATTTCTGTCTTTCTCCCTCTCTTCGGGAGACGGTCCGATATAGACTGAAATACTGTCTCAAAGGGCCGTTAAACCCAAACCAACCAAACCAATACCTGTGTCATACTCACAGTATAAATATACATTACAATGACCAAGACAGGTGTGTTATTGAAATTATTCAACCTTGAAAATAGACTCTACTGTGTATTTTAGACAAATATTTGGACACAGGCTACATCTTTATTTATCTGCACAGCCTGATAATGTGCAAAAAAATGAAAAAAATAATTGCTAGGATGCTCTTCATAATGCATTAATTTATGTTCAGACCTACTTTCATTTTGAATAATGATGGTCATTTTTTAGATTTTTGCGCACAAAATTACCCTTTGGTCTTTTCTTATATAAATTCTTTTTAACTTCAACAAGTCCTGCATTTTGGGTTTTCTGAATTGTGAGAATTAACATAAAGAGGGCTAAGGTTTGGGAAGATATGTTGTATTTTCAGCATTTTATGCAGATTTATGTCTTTGCCCCAAATCAGTGATAATCACCACCTTAATAAACATATTTAAGTTAAGAGTTAAGGGTATTTAAGTTTTACAAGGATGGCATGCCAGTTAGAATAACCTTCATGAGCTGAAATTCAGTAGTCATTGTGTTCATTATCAAAATTATTTAGACAAACTGCTGTTCGGTTAATTTCGCAAATGTTTAAGCTTCTCGAAGACTTTAGACGGACAATGGGCGGACTAAAATATAATTTGTTGTCACTATTTACGAGATGACAGAAAATGTAACAATCGTGACATACTATAGGACAAATAAATTTTCCTTTCGAAGCAGTTTATATCAGTGAAGAACTAATGAAAATAAATATTATTACCAGTCACTGAAATAGACATAGCATAATAAATTTTAACGACAATAGAAAAAAGATTCTAAAAGTTAAGCGTTTACATTATGAAAGATTGTAAGATGTCTGGAATTCCACATGCATAGGAAGGATAGCTCTTGCAGTATCTTACTCTTTCTTTAATATATGTTTTGTGTAGGAAGTATAAAATCAAAGTATAGACATATGGTATTACCTTAATATATACTTTATATAATTGCTTATTGCATCATAGCATTATCTATATAGTTTAACTATCACAAGTGATGCATTAGAGGATGGTCGGGTCGGGCGATGGTGCTGGGTATAACTTCCAGTGCCGGGGCGTCCTACTTATTTGGATAAAAGTAGTGCATGGTCTTACTGTGTTTGCTGTAGGTGCGGATGTGGAATGTTTGGACATTTTTCTCTCGCCTATCTCCCTCTCTTTAGGAGACAGCCTGATATAGACTGAAATACTGTCTCAAAGGGTCGTTAAATCCAAGACAACCAACCAACCAAGCACTCATTATGCAGGCATGCTATGGGGAGTGGCTGCGTGTTTCACTGTATTTCCTCATTAATGCATTTAAAAAACAGGCAAGCAATAAAACTTAGAGTCTGCATGCCTTGCGTGTTTGTGACAGAGCTTTGCATACTACAATTAACTGCAACAAAAGATTGAATTTTTCGCACTAAGTGAATCAACTGTAAAGATATGCAATAGAAAGAACGGCCATAAAGGCCCAATATCTGAAATGATCCTTTAGTTTGATTTTTTTAACTAACGGGTTTTCTTCAGATAAACACCCAGTAATCGAAAACCTGACATGTTAAAAACAAAATTTGGGCGTTAATTTCAGGGTCCAAGAAAGTACAGAATTTTATTGACTTATTTTGGACACAGAATCATGTCGGATCGTCTTTTTGGAAAACTGTACATGTTAAATAATTTCCGTAGATTTTACAGTTGAATACCTGACAACCAGCTGTCAGTCCATTCCCGTTATTTTAACGGGCACCTGTCTGTAGAACATTTTTTTGAAATCACGATATAGTAGAGTTACGTAAACTGATTGTACTCGAGAATACTTTGGTAGTGTCGAAGAGCTATATGACCAAAACAATACCTGTCTTATTATACTCTGCTCTGCGCGATGATTCCTGCGCCTGTTTACAGGCGCCCGTAAAATAACGGGTAAAGGCCTGGCAGCTGGTTGCCAGGTATTCTTCCGTTAAAATCGACGGATATTTTACCGTGTACCATAGTTATCTGGCCGAACTTACAATACATGACATTTTCACAGTTTCTATGGCCTTTGCAAACTAACTATTATTCGGGCTGCCGGAAGCAGCAATCAAAGATTTTTCATATAAGAAACATATTTAAAAGTAAATATTTAAGTTCTGAATTGTTA
The DNA here is from genome assembly GCA_963989385.1 of Ctena decussata. Taxonomy (NCBI): domain Eukaryota; kingdom Metazoa; phylum Mollusca; class Bivalvia; order Lucinida; family Lucinidae; genus Ctena; species Ctena decussata. The sequence continues at coordinate 29,042,206 of OZ022505.1, forward strand.
GATCCTTTGGGAGCAAGGAATACACCAAAGAAATGAAAATAGCAGACTCGGTTTAACTGAATCTTTCAAGCCCAGGAATGCAATATGCAACACTGGCCTGGCCCTGGCTGAAGCAGAACTCTAGTTTCAAAATCACTTAATATGAACTCAATATTCCCAAAGGACCAGAAAAAAATAATCTGCACTATGATGATGCACGGGGAGACGTATAAGGCCGACAGAAAAGAAAAATAAAACATGGGTCCATTTTTTTCAAGGTCTATTTACAATATATTCATCCTAGCATCAGTGGTTTTCCTAGGATATTTGGGAACAAACAATCAAATATTATTTTTAAGAAAATGAGGTTAACACTGTAAGTGCAAGGCCGATAGACATGAAAATTTACGTGACCACTAGTTTTTTTAATGAAATATCAATGCCCCAGCAGTTACGATTTTTGCAAGAGAGTAATATTATTTACGGGTGTATATGCAGCTGAGCCAAAACGAAGTTTGGGACATTAAAAGGAAGACGATGTCTGGGGAATACTGTGTCTCGCCTGGAGCGCAATCAATTTGTCACAAATTGCAGCCAAACCAGAAAACGCGACGCAAAGTTTATGCCGCCGTCGACGACACCAGCAAAGTGATAACTATGGTTCGTTTCTGCTAGTTGCAGGCGAGAGAAAGGCCGAACATAAGCAATATGCCTTAGGAATTTAGTTTACAAAGTATTTTTTATTACGTAATACCTATCATACCCATAACACTCGAATACAAACAGACCCTTTCAAGACCAGCCCTGACACGCCCGACTCCACGCCGCTAAAAGTGGCGATATTTGTAACCATGCCAGAATTCGGGAAAAACTCACTAACATAAACCTTAATATGTCTGCTTCAAAAGCTTGAAATATTTATAGATAATAGTTTTTAGAATTTGGAATAACAATCATTTTAGAGCCATCATGTAACAATTAGAAATGACGTATTTTATGACGTTACTTAGATAAGATGAAAGACGATGTCGCATACGCTTTGTTAGACATGAGTAGCATTGCATATTTGCTTACCTACTGACGGTTGATTATTTTCGCTGGTTTAAATGGAATGTTTTTCTTTGCTTCCTTCAGATTAGAATAAGGGAGTTTCTGTGAAGCGTTACTGATTCAAATGACGTCAACGTTAATCCGTTTTCTGTTAGGATGCAAAGGGTAAACTACCAGTACAAAACAAACCAGATAGTAGCGAGGTGGGAATACAATAATCTGGCCGAAAAGTATACATGAAAAATGTAACTGCCAATTACGGAGACATCGGGCGAAGGTATCACATGCCGAAATGTGGCTTTACCGCCTATAAAGTATACATCCGCAAAGAAATAATGTACATATACGATTGTAGAAATGTTTATGTTTTTCAATTGTAAGAAATGTTTCACGTATTAATTAAGATACACAGCTTTTTGTGCAACGCAGCATTCGACTGAAAGTATCAATGTAATCACAATGCATATTATGTACGAAGCAATGAACGAAGAAATGGATATGCATGAATTTATTTGCATATTGTTATAGAGTTTATCACTACAAGTCATAGAGTTTATCACTACAAGTCATACTGCAAACGTTTTGATATTATATCTATACTAATTTCAATAAATGTAACTAGCATTTTTAGGTTTACAAGAAAATAGAATAATGGTTACAAATATATGTAAATCTTCTAACATTTCGATCGAAAAAAAAATAAAATAAAAAAATAATCACGGCTAAAACCTTGCCAGGAGTTCTTTACAAATACCAACAGATTCAGATAACAAAACAGACAAACAGTTTTAAGTTTATTTTAGATTCTTTGCATCCCATGAAATTTTAGCGTTTATGTATATAACGTTTCTCTTTCTTTCTTTTTTTTTTTGTTCTTCAGTATATATGTATGTATAAAAAATAGAAATGATAAAATAAATTCACAGTTCTTAGCTTCTCACAAATACTGTGGGCCAATTGGTCAATGCTTTAGATGCTAAAACCACTCAGGGAAGTCGAAATTTGTGACAGACAAATAATGCTTTATGGCCCTCGAGAATTCAATTGGCCGTCAGTATACTTTGATCTCTGTGGCCAATCAGATGAAAATAAATATGAAAGATCTGAAATGGCCTCGGTCGTTAATCTTAGTCCTAGATTCCTTCAAGAATAAAGCCATAAACATGTCAGTAATAATTAAAATTGGTTTTTAGCCACTGTTAATAGCGACAGAATTTGAAGGCTCATCAATTATGAAAACATGGAGCAGTAAAAGCCTGTCTGAAATTTGGAGAAAATGCCATAGCCTGGCCGAAACATATTGTGCCAGTGAAACAGTAAATACCCAGATCAGTCTATCGGATCACTCTTTCGTATCTGTTGACCCTTTTCGAGCTACTGAGTGAAAGAAGAGAACAGGTCAGTTTGTAAATTTTTGAAAATTGATAGCACAAGTTGTATCCATCCATAAATGGGACAAAGGCAAACAGTGCAAACCAAGATTATCGATTATTCATTTAACAATAAGTTATTGTTCGAAATCAACTGTCAAAGTTTTGAAAAAAATTCTGTTTTAATAAAACAAAATATCGTCAACCCGAAATGCAAATTGTTTATATCGTTACGATAAAATATTGGTTTTGGCTTTTGTATATGATATGGTCATATATAGGACATGAACAGACTCGGTGCCAAGAGATGAACCCTCAGAGCCTCCTGGGAAACATCGTTATGAAAATTAGGCAGGAAAAAAGCATTTTTCTGATTTGTGAACAGTATCCCGACGCTAGTGCAAATTAATTCTTTTAAATTTGAGTAAAATTTACAATCGCCGCGAGTTCAAATATTTTAGGGGTGGTTGGGTGGTGCGATCATGCTGGGTATAACTTCCAGTGCCGGGGCGTTCTACTGATTTGGATACTAGTGGGACAAGGGCCTACTGTGCTTGCAGTAGGTGCGGGTGGGGGTTGTTTGTACATTTTTCCTCATCTATCATTTCTCCCTTCTTTCTCCCTCTCTTTGGGAGACGGCGCTATTAGACTCAAATACTGTCTCAAAGGACCGTTAAACCCAAAACAACCAACCAACCAACCACATCTATCTTGGCCTAAAGAGTATTTCCTTCGTAACAATTTTCAGATGCTAAATTGTATAATTTTGAAAGTATGGTGTAAATATTTCAAAGAAGTATTATTTATTTTTATTTATTTTTATTTTTATCATTATCATTACTGATAGTAAGCAATTCGGCTGACAATTATTTGATGCTGTTACATATTTACACACAACACAGTGAGATAACAGAATACTGAAATGCAGCAATTATCCCACTGGGCACACAACGTTGAATCACCACTGAATTCAACACCATGACATAGCCCAGCTCTGGGCCGGAAAATGCCCAGAAACAAGTTTCAATTTCCACGGCCCAGGCCTCACCTATTCCGCTACTGCTGGGTTTTTGCCGGTAAATGCCACCGGGGAATTTCTATACACAGATAAAATCATTATTTTTTAATCACTTAGGAAAAAACATTAGCGGTTGTGTTCTTTGGCCATTTTGGATCATGACTGCCACCAGTTTTACCTTTTTTAAGAGACATTGGGCTGGCCTTGAAACATTTTCCTCAAGAGGGGTGAAAAGAAATTGCGTTTCAACGGACATGTTGACAGGATACGTAAATGAGCTCGTGGAGGTCACGTGATGACGCCATATGTCAAATGATAAAATCCAGTACCAGAATTGCAAAGACAGGCGCACTCCAGATAACCCAAGCTAAGCGACTAACTTCTGGGCTTAAACGATAACAGAATATTTATACGACGGCTGTTTGCGCCTTACAGACATATTTGAATCTTGTTAAACATGAAACGTGTGTTGTTATTCCGGTATCCAGTGTTGTTTGTATCAAAATGAGCATCCCCTGTCCGAGTGGTCGGAAAACTTTATCTTATAGCTCCACTGCAGAAACGCTTTTTAATTACAAATTGCATCGGAGGGGAGGGGGGTAGGGGCGGGGGGGGGGAAGAAAGTAAGGAAGTGTCATATATCCTAGGAAGTGTCATATCCTAATAGTCGGCGGTTCTTTGATATTTTCTGTCTTTCACCCCCCCCCCCCCCCCACCCCCACCACGATCGCCTTACGCCTCCCTGACTGTGATTTTTGTTTTGTTTGTTTAATTTCTACTTTCTTTTTTTCTTTCTTTGTATGTGTGTGGCGGGTGGGGGGTGGGGAGTCGGTTGTTTGATATCTGCTCCCAGTTACGCCTTACGTCTGCCTGACTATATTTCTAGTTTGTTTGTTGTTGTTTTTTTTGTTTTGTTTGTTTTTTTTTTTTTTTTTTGCGTAGAATAACAGTACACAGGAAATTTACCGGTATGTTCGATGTATCGATCAGAGAGAAAACTAGCAAGGACATTTACGTTGCCAAAAGAATGTGATGATGTCGAGGTTATTTCCTGCCACATATACCTACTTACCCAAACTTTCACAACTGTTCCGACGCATTAAATGGTTTTATATTAATTTCAATGAACCAAGAACTTATAAGATTTTTATTACCAGCTCGCTAACAGTAGTATTGCCTCGTCCGTCATCGGTATTTGAAACGGATTCAAAGAAAGTCAGTGGCTTCGGCGAAGTTTTATTTTCCATAGTTTCAATTGTTGAAATTAAGTGAAATATACGCAGACGAGAACAAATCGCGCCATAGCAAAACACGTCTAACTGCAGGCCCAGACCAGTTAAATATTGGTTCTATAGTGGGTCCTGTCCTTTGAAAAAGAAAATGCGTATTTTCCCAAGAAATATTATATTTTTTATACGCAGCTAATTTTAAAATCATACAAATAGTTTTAAAGGCCCCATTGCTCTATCAGCATGAAAATTTTCATCGTGAGGTATCGCTGCAAGCGTCTCACTATAGTTTCGTCATTGTAAATGATTAGCCAGCTTTAAAATAATAAAACATCATTCAGTTTCTCAAAAAAGGGATTCGAAAACTTTTTTGGGTCATTTTAGTTGGCAACTAAAATGACCTACTTTCGATTTCAAAAAATGGTAAAAATACAATGTACAATGTGGATTCCCAATCAATATACCGCCTATCTTTATATAGCATTGCTAGACGGGAAACCAGAACAGGAAACTGTATTTTGTGTAGCGAAATGTTATTTTTCAAAAACTTGTTTTCTCTACTTTTTGCCATTTATATGACTCAATATATGCACACCAACCCACATTTTATTACTAAACGTGAAGGTTGAACAGCTTTTTACAATGATTTGAGTTTAGGCGTTTTTACCGCTGATAGGACTATGGAGACTTTAAGAATTTCAAAGAAGTACCGCATTTGTACATAATCACGGTTCCGATCGCAACATCTTAAGAAAACGTCCTCGCGGTTTGACTATATCGCTGTTAACGCTTAACGGTTAACGGTAAACAACTAAGGTCATGTCGGGACGGTCAGTTAACCTAACCACACTCTTCCTGGGCAGGCTTAGACCTCCTAAGCGGTTAACCAGTACTAAGTGCACATACTTTCGCCAGTAACTGACAACTGCCCTTCTTGAATCAGCGGAAGGAGAAACGAAAGTATGTGGCCAGACCGGGATTCGAACCCAGGACCTCTGACTTACGAGTCAGGTGCCCTACCGATTGCGCTACCCGGCCCGGCGTTAACGCTTGAGATCTTAAAAGATTCTTATTACGTAAGTTGCGCGGAAATAAAATATTGTGATCGTTCTTTTGCAGTCTGATTACAGCATTTGTCTGAAGACTTTTTGCAATGTGTTTAAGCATAACAGCACGATATTTCTTTTAATCGCGTCCTCTCTTATGATAGTTGAAAGGATACAGGCCTGTACGCGACTTCAAACACACAAAAGTTGTTTCATATGTTGTGAAGTGTTTAGGTTTACTTTTTTTACCAATGTTACGTTTTGACATGGACTAGATCTATTATAAAATTGATAGCTGAATTAAACAGCATTCCCTTTGTTTCTTGTGTGCGCGAACATTTATTAAAAGTGAAATTGTGTTCGGACATTCGGTGTCCGCATGGTAATTGAACATTGATAATGGTTAATTTTATTGCGGTACTTAGTTAAATCTAAAAGTGCTCAGCCTTTTCACAGAAGCACACTGACGCGTGCTTAAATGAAATTTGGACACCAGGCATAAAATAAATGCATATATAGGTATTGCAAACAATATTCACAGATGTATGTAATTGCGAAACTCATATCTCCTAAGGTACTGTGTTTTATATCCTTGCCATTTTTATCACCCAATGACGTCATCCGGTAACTGGGAAAATCCCAAGCAAACATGGCGGTCTTCGTAAACATTCTCAAAGCTACGAAGGAAAAATCGCCAGTAAATATTAAATAAGACACTTTGGGAAGGTCAGAAGAAGAAAAAGGCTGTTATTTATCAAAAAGAAAACATAATATATTGATTAATGCACAGTTTACAATGTGCCAGAATGATGTTATCGGCATCTGAAATACCCACACTGAGGAAGACTTACAGGTGCTGGACCTAAATTAGAAACTTTGTTTCTGAAATGATTTCGGTCCGGAGTTTGACTATAGTTTGCACTTCTTGCTAGTCCGACAGTGACTTTTGACAAATTATTTGATAGTTACTGCATATTAATCGTGTTCCGATATTGAGACAATTATTCAATTGGCTAGTCTGTGCCAGAATTTAGGGGAATTAGAGTATATTTTAGACTGCAGGTTTTAAATTGTCCATCCTTTCAGCCAATCAGAAGCAATTTTGAGAGCTGACTATGTTGTGAAGAGGTCCTCTCAATGACTTAGACAGAAACTCTTAGCCATTAAGAAAAGTTAAATCAGCAATGAAACTTCTGACTGAATGAAAGTAATAAAACTTTCCCTTCAACCTGTCTGAGAAAATGGCCCTTGTAATCTTAATGTCCATTGAATTATATATGGTCTGTTATTTCTTTTTCTATTAAATCACAAGGTAATTAGCAGAAAAAGACCCCTGACAGATCAATAGAAATGGGGAACCAATACAAAGCATAAAAGCATTCAGTTACAACAATACCTCAAATACAATAAATTAACAACATTAGAACTTTTTTTCATATATAAAATATCTAACAGCACGAAAAAAAGTTTTATCTGTGTAAAAAAGCAGAGAGTTTTAAGCAGCCTGCAAGCAATTACTAAACGCATGCAGTCTGATCTATGTCTTTTAGGTCACATGTTCCTATCCAGTAAAATTATGTTTGCTAGTGCATTCTTTCATTCTCTTTTCACATTTCTAGTATTATCTTTTAATCTCCTTTACTAGAATAATTTTCTTCACACTAGAATGGTAACTAATTAACACAAGTGTCATCTGAAACTCCACAAGAATACGAATTCTCTTTAAACCGTCTACTTGGTATTTATTTATTTATTTATTATTATTATTATTATTATTATTATTATTATTATTATTATTATTATCAATTTGAAACTCAAAACAGCAGTATGATCTACACTTCAAAAAAAACTAAAATGTGAATGGATAAATAGAGCAGGTACAATAAAGATCTTTTGTGCAAAAGAGCATTGATCTTTGATGCAGTCTCTAGAGACAAGCAATAGAGCCAGTAATGGACATTTTTCAAGAAAACTGACAGCAGTCTAAGCCGGTTAGAAGTCTTTAAGTAATTTCTAAATTGTGAAGAAATTTCTTAATAACTTATAACCGATACGAAAACATAGATTTTGACTATGACTTTTCAATGACCTTCATAAGTTCAACTGCTGGTACATTTTACATCATCTGAAACATGTGGTCTGCTAGAAATATAAGACATTAAAAATGCTGATTTGATTGTTTCTGAAGTGCTTTTAATCACCCTCTAACGAGACTCCTCCATATATTATATTATGCCTGTAAGAACAGGTAATTTGAGCCTCGACGTGACAAAACCAACAATGTGGTTGTGCGCCCAGAGCAGACTCAGATCAGTCTGGACACCCGCCCATTTTGACCAGACTATTCGTTAAATGCTCAAAGGATAGCTAAGGGTCTTAGCTACCTCCATGCGGACAGCGAAGACTCTGATCAGACTGGGCGGATGCCCAGGCTGATCTGAGTCTGCGCTGGGCGCACAACCACATTGTTGATTTTGTCACGTCGCGGCTCATTTCATTCAATGGGCTACCAATTTCACAGGTTTTTAATTTCATCTTTGATGTAACCGCAAGATCTGGAGAAATGCTATCAGCGCATAAGTGGCCCCGTAGAGTGCAAATGGCCGTGTGCTGCAAAACGCATCAGGGAGAAAATATCTATCACCGAAATATCAAACTGCCATTGATTACCTTCCGCTTATTGCATAAGCGAACATCAGAGACATTGATGTTCGCTGGTCTTTACTATGTTAATAAGGATCCATATTCATAAGGATCAATAAACTGCTGGCCTAAACAGAGGTTGTGCAACGCTGAAACGCACTTTCTTTCGTCACATTGATCATTCATATGTTTTGGCATTCTGAATTTCTTTCTCAATGTGAAAATGTATATGTTTACCGTGATCTTACGTCCTTTATATTTTTAACGCAAACTGACTGACGCAGCGGCACAGGCTAACATGAGTCTTCTGTTATCGCACACAACTGGTGTACGGGTACTAAAATTAAGGATCGGGCCAGGGTAATACAGATACGGAGCAGAGGCACCAACTGCAGCTCAAACTTCTAAAGGGAAATAACTTGGAAAGTGTGAATGCAAGAGTTATCATTCATGTACGAGAAAGATCGTTATGACCTGTTCTGCATATCTGTGAAGTATCATGAAACTATTTCAAAGGGTATTCAACTTATAGAGTGGACACCTTAAACCATCAAGGGGAATAACAAAAAGTAAGAAAGCAAGCGTTGTCATTCTTATTCGCGACATATCGTCATGCTTAGTTCTACATATCTGAGAAGTATCATGAAAATATTTTAAAGGGTATTCAAGTTATAGAGCGGACACGGAATCACACATAAAGCATAGAGGTGAAGTAACTTTAAAAGTGAAAAAGCAAGAGCTGCCATTCTTGTTTGCGACACATCGTCATGACCTGTGCTACATATCTATGAAGTATCATGAAAATATTTCATTATGTATTAATGTTATAGAGCGGACGCGAGATCACACCTAAAACCATCAAGGGCAAATAACTCAAAAAGGTAAAAAGCAAGAGTTGTCATTCTTGTTCGCTACACATCAGCATGACTTGTTCTACATATCTGTGAAGTATCGTGAAAATATTTTTCAAGGTATTAAAGTTATAGAGGGGACACGAAATCACACCTTAAGGGGAAATAACTCAAAAAGTTAGAAAGCAAGATTTGTCACTCTTGTTCGCGACACATTATCATGACCTGTTCTACATAACTATGAAGTACCATGTATATATTTCATAGCGTTGTCAAATTTCAGAGCGGACACGAATCTGCCAAAAAATCACCAAAGGAGAGATAACTCATAAAGTACAATAGCAAGAGTTATCATTCTTGTTCGCGACACATCGTCATGACCTGTTCTACATAATTTTGAAGTATTATGAAAATATTCCAAAGGGTGCTCAAGATTTTGAGCGGACAAGAAAATGTTTACGGATGGAAGGAGGGACGCCAGGCTCATCGCTTTATCCTCGGAACCTTTCGGTCGGGGGATAAAAAGCGAGTATCGAGCTAACAAATTTACATGTTTGTTGATAAATTGACACCCAGCCCTCCTAGGAGGGCATGGTATAAAACATGAGGCGGAATCTTGGAGACTAGTTTTTATCTTGAATTTTTGGGCGGACATGTCTGAACAAATAGTGTAGACAGAACCCTATCAGGAGCAGCCTGTTCAGGGTCTACACCATTTGCCTTTCCGCCAGGACATAATAGGAACATTACCACACAGTGCAATCAATTCGTTCAAATTTTAAGAGATGTTGCTCATGGTGTCCCAATTTTAAGGTATTTACAGTGCGCAACATTACTAAAACTAAGCATATAATCTGCATGCCCCTCCGCTTCTCCCCAGAGAGCAATATTGCAAGTACATGCTGCTAGCTGACAGGTTATGTTAACACATTCATGTGTCGAAACTAATTCCAGAGACAAATGAATTGATATTTTCTTTTGGCGAAATAGTTTAAAATAGGAACGGTATCTTACATCTTATGCATATTAAATCTTAATATTGTTGATGGCATTGCTTATCTGCGCATGGTGTTTTAAATGTTAGTGAATGCGGGAAAAAGCAGTGACAGATGTAGGCCTTTTTCAAAAAAGGCCGGCTCGGTAAAGTTAGCAGAACGAAAATTCTGCAGAAGATTCCACAGAATTTTCTGCAGAAAAAGTGGTAAAGTTAGCGAAATGAATATTCTGCAAAATTTTCTGCAGAAAAAGTGGCAAAGTTAGCGAAATGGATGTTCTGCAAAATTTTCTGCAAAATTTTCTGCAGAAAAAGTGGTAAAGATAGCGAATTGAAAATTCTGCAGAATTTAGCAATTTTTATTTCTTTGTTTTGTCAACTACGGACCACAAAATGTGAGTGCGCACCGATTACCGCACTACCCTATTTTATATGAGAACCTAGATATTCACAAAAATTGCATAGTTTCTTCCGCTGGAAAATAGCAGAACGACACTAAAGAAACCCGTTGTAAGCAAAGTTTAATTTCCGTGTTCTGTCATCTGGAGGCCACAAAATATGAGTGAGCACCGTTTACCGCACTACTTATGAGATAGAGTAGTGCGGTAAACGGCGCTCACTTACATTTTGTGGCCACCAGATGACAGAACATAGAAATCAATCTTTGCTAACAAAGGGTTTCTGAAATTTTGTTCTGCTACTTTCCAGCAGAAGAAAATATGCGATTTTTTTAATATCTCGGTCCATTTATGAGATAGAGTAGTGCGGTAAACGGCGCTCACTCACATTTTGTGGCCACCAGATGACAGGACATAGAAATCAAACTATGCTAACAAAGGGTTTCTGAAATTTCGTAATGCTACTTTCCAGCAGAAGAAAATATGCGATTTTTGTGAATATCTTGGTCCGATTTTAAGATAGATAAGTGCGGAAAACGATGCTCACTCACATTTTGTGTCCTGTAGATGACCGAACATAGAAAACAAACTTTGCTGACAAAGGGTTTCTGAAATTTCGTTCTGCTACTTTCCAGCAAAAGAAAATATGCGATTTTTGTGAATATCTCGGTGCACTTATGAGATAGAGTAGTGCGGTAAACGGCGCTCAGTCACATTTTGTGGCCTCCAGATGACAGAACATAGAAATCAATCTTTGCTAACAAAGGGTTTCTGAAATTTCGTTTCGCTACTTTCCAGCAGAAGAAAATATGCGATTTTTGTGACTATCTCGGTCCATTTATGAGAAAGAGTAGTGCGGTAAACGGCGCTCACTCACATTTTGTGGCCTCCAGATGACAGAACATTGAAATTAATCTTTGCTAACAAAGGGTTTCTGAAATTTCGTTCTGCTACTTTCCAGCATAAGAAAATATGCGATATTTGTGAATATCGCGGTCCACTTATGACATAGAGTAGTGCGGTAAATGGCGCTCACTCACTTTTTGTGGCCACCAGATGACAGAACACAGAAATTAATCTTTGCTAACAAAGAGTTTTTTAAATTTCGTTCTGCTACTTTCCAGCAGTAGAAAATATGCGATTTTTGTGAATATCTCGGTCCACTTATGAGATAGAGTAGTGCGGTAAACGGCACTCACTCACATTTTGTGGCCACCAGATGACAGAACATAAAATCAGTCTTTGTTAACAAAGGGTTTCTGAAATTTCGTTCTGCTAATTTCCAGTATAAGAAAATATGCGATTTTTGTGAATATCTCGGTCCACTTATGAGATAGAGTAGTGCGGTAAACGGCGCTCACTCACTTTTTGTGGCCACCAGATATCAGAACATAGAAATCAAACTTTGCTCACAAAAGGTTTCTGAAATTTCGTTCTGCTACTTTCCAGCAGAAGAAAATATGCGTTTTTTGTGAATATCAGTCGGTCCACTTATGAGAATAGTAGTGCGGTAAACGGCGCTCACTCACATTTTGTGGCCACCAGATGTCAGAACATACAAATCAATCTTTGCTAACAAAGGGTTTCTGAAATTTCGTTCTGCTACTTTCCAGCAGAAGAAAATATGCGATTTTTGTGAATATCTCGGTCCTTTTATGAGATAGAGTAGTGCGGTAAACGGCGCTCACTCACATTTTGTGGCCTCCAGATAACAGAACATAGACATCAAATTTTGCTCACAAAGGGTTTCTGAAATTTCGTTTTGCTACTTTCCAGCCGAAGAAAATATGCGATTTTTGTGAATATTTCGGTCCACATATGAGATATAGTGGTGCGGTAAACGGTGCTCACTCATATTTTGTGGCCTCCAGATGACAGAACATGGAAATTAAACTTTGCTTACTACGGATTTCTTTAATGTCGTTCTGCTACTTTCCAGCAGAAGAAACTGTGCAATTTTTGTGAATATCTCGGTTCTCATATGAAATAGGGCAGTGCGGTAATCTGTGCGCACTCACATTTTGTGGTCCGTAATTGACAAAACAAAGAAATAAAAATTGCTAAATTCTGCAGAATTTTCAATTCGCTATCCTTACCACTTTTTCTGCAGAAAATTTTGCAGAAAATTTTGAAGAATATCCATTTCGCTAACTTTACCACTTTTTCTGCAGAAAATTCTGCAGAAAATTTTGCAGAATATTCATTTCACTAACTTTACCACTTTTTCTGCAGAAAATTCTGCAGAATCTTCTGCAGAATTTTCTGCAGAATTTTCGTTCTGCTAACTTTACCGAGCCCCTTTTTCAAGCCTAAAATGGGACAGCCAGGTTTACAACCTCGCGTTCAACGTGTTCTTGTTGTGGTCGAACGGAAACAGTAAAACATTATCTGTACGATTGTCCAAATTATCTGCAACTACGAAACCAAGTATTTTGCTACGCTGATGGTACATTTTTGTCGGGAAGCGGTTTAGACAACGGAAATGAATTGAAACATCTGTTGTTTCTCTCTCTCTCTCTCTCTCTCTCTCTCTCTCTCTCTCTCTCTCTCTCTCTTACAAAGCTTATATCTTAAATATGGTTCGATTGATTCTTATTGAATGCTGTTCTCACATCAAAACTTTTCAGTCCTAATACAATGATGTATATGTTCATAGAAACGTGTCTTGATTGTCTGTTGCTTAGAAATCTTATGCACTAATATGTCATTGCAAATACATGTTAAGTAGGTGACGATGTTTATTAGCTAGTTAGCTTGTTATCGAATCATTTCATATTATTCTTGAATGTATTGATTGTGTATGTCTACATGTTGAATAAAAAACCGTTTAAACTAACAACCTCGCGTATTTTTTTCCACAAAACTGATTTTTCTTGAAATGTTGTAACAAATCACTTGAACATGTCTGTATTGCAACTTAAATTCGTTGCGTTTGGGAAATGAAACAGACAACGCGCCATGAGTAAATCGCTATGATTTAGACATTAGTGCTATGTAATCACATATTCAGTACATTAAGTACGAAGCATAACCAGACCCCTGCGATTGTTATACTTGTTAATCGCTGTAATGTTCCCATAAATCCTCCATATTGCGTTCATTTGGGACCCAGTAAAATGAAGTTTAAAAAGAGTAAAAAAATAAAGTGTAAATATATAAATTAAAATTCGATTTTCAGCGTTCGTCGTGTGATGAAGTCAGTGGGCGGAGCTAAAGTATCGGAAGCGTACCCCAGCAAATGTGTTTGGGTTTCACTCACCTTAATTATTTTCTGTGAAAAAAATGCTCATTAAGCCTCTCGCCAAGAAAATAATATTGCGTATACCGTATATTTATTGTTCTTTTTCGGTTTAGTTTAAGGCCCAGTTTCATGTAGGCCATACAATGAATATGAGGGTGTGGCTTAATAGAAGTTACTGGGCTCTCTCTGTCAAAGAGACTAATAGGGTTCACCAGGACAGTAGCATAGCTACTGTTTAAATCACATGACTTGGTCAAAGGTAAACATTCAAACTGTCGTTTTTTCTTCTTGACTAGCTAGAAATCTGCACAACACATTTAAACTTCAGGGTGTTGAAAGCATCCGTAAGAACAGTTAAATCAGTGTATATGTAGAAGAAGAATAATTCAACTTCCACTGAAATTATTTTGAAAAAATAATGGTTTAATGTTTCAGTGAAAAAGATGTATCCAAATCTGAAATGATTTTGAATTAACCACGATTGATAGTTTGAGGGCGGAGCCTGCTTTTCATACTGTGGCCTTGGGTGTAAACAATGTTTTATTTCAATTACAACACATACTGTAACATGAATTCGATGGGATAAGACAGCAATCTAGAGCTCCCAAACAGGTTCAATCTTTTGACCACCCCATTTAAGAATTATTTTTCAGAAAGGGAGTTAAAAATTGTCGATTAACTAGTTTTGCACGGATTCATTTTGTTCACCTTTTATCTATTCATTATAATTTTTTGTCCTCTCTGCATCAATTACCAGCAGTCTTTTTAAATTAGTGAAAAAGCGTACTAGAACGACGAATATCGCTTTTCTCGCCTGAATTCCAAACCATAACCAAATGACTATATTAGCTATATTTTGATAAGTCCATGCATTAACGTGTAATATCAATTGAACTAGGGTTATAAGGGGCATTCGTTTTCTGCACACTGCTAAAAATCGTGGTTACTTATTTGAACACACTCGTTGAGACTGTTCTAATTCCTTTTACATGTAGCGAGCAGAAACAAGTAAAATATCATAAATTATCATCTACAAGCGCCGTAACAAAAGCATGCTAGTACAATCATGAGTTTTTCATCGTTTATGCACAATATAAAAGGGAAAAAACAACAAAGAACAGAAATACACATTGTGTTACTTACCATCTGTGACGTTTACACGGGCGATACAGTATGAGACACGAAATCATCATACGCTGCGTCACAAATCTTCATCGCAATCCAGTATCACGCGTAGGCCAATATCACTTCTGCAGCTTGGATTTTCTATGCATTTACCTATAAAAATAACAGACAAAGGGTTATAAGGGGCACACGTCTTCTACTCACAGCTCAAAAATATTTATTGTGGTAACTCATTTTAACCGTCTCAGTGAGGCTGTTCTAATCAGACAAACAATATTCTACATTTTGCACACAGAAACAAGTAGCGCGAAGAATTCTAGCACAATGATGATAATGTATTCAACGTTTAAATACGAAGGAAAGAATAAAAATAAACATTGTGTTACTTACCATACGAGACGATGACATGAGCGACACGATGTCATTAACAGGTTTAATTGTTTTATCACAATAATCTAGTTAACTATCCAAAAAGATGTTTTTCTCAGACAACATTTCTCACAATAACTCAAAACACTGACACGATTTTTTTAATTTGGCCGCTTGATGCGCCAACCATTGATTGCGCATGTTTATAAACGGCGCATGCGCAGCAGAAAAGGAATTTCAAATTTCTCAGCAGGTGGCGAAAACTTGTATTTCACTGTGGTTAATAATATAACTTGAGGAAATTTATTGATAGGTAACTATTGTGTTTGCTTTCGTAATTATAAAATAGAGAATAGAATTGAAAATTTAAATTTTGAAAATTTCTTGCGCTTTTTAGCTCACATGAGCCATATAGGCTCAGGGTGAGCTATTGTGATCAGTCGGTGTCCGTCGTGCGTCGTGCGTCGTGCGTCAATTTGCTTTAAATGACATCTTCTCTGGAACCACTAGGCCTAGGGCTTTGATATTTGTTATGAAGCATTGTCTAGTGGACCTCTACCAAGTTTTGTTCAAACACTGGCCCTGTGGTCCAAAAAGGCCCGGGGGGTCTTGGGTTCGAATTTCAAATATACTTAGAAATCTTCTTCTGAAGAACCACTCGGTGCAGGTGATTGAAATTCTGTTTGTAGTATTGCCTAGTGGTCTTTTACCAAGTTTGTTCAAATGATGGCCCCAGGGTCTAAAATGGTCCCGGCCCAGGGGCCATGGGATTGAACCATAGAAATATATAGAAAAATATTAAATAATCTTCTTGTTCAGAACCATTTGGCTTAGTTGCTTGAATTTTTTTATGTAGCATTGCCTAATAATCTTATATCAAGCTTGTTCAAATAATGCGCCCAGGGTCCAAAATGGCCCAATGGCATGGAGTCCGAGGTTTGAACCATAGACAAATATTCAAAAATCTTCTTCTTCAGAGCCGCAAGGCTCAGATGCTTGAAATTCGATATGTAGCATTGCCTAATAGTCCTTTACCATGTTTGTTCTAATGGTGGCCCCAGGGTCCACAATAGCCCCACGGCAGGGTGTCCTAAGTTTGAACCATATAAATACATAGAAAAGTATGGAAAAAACTTCTTTTTCAGAATCACTTGGCTCAGATGCTTGAAATTTGGTACGTGGCATTGCCTAGTAGTACTTTACCAAGTTTGTTCAAATGATGACCCCAGGGTCTAAATGGCCCCACCCCAGAGGTCATGAGATTGATCCATAAAAATACATAGAGAAAATATTCAAAAATCTGTACTTTCAGAACCACTTGGCTCAGATGCTTGAAATTTGGTATGTAGCATTGCCTTGTAGTCGTTTATCCACTTTATACAAATGATGGCCCCAGGGTTTAAAATGACCTCGCGGTAGGGAGTCGTGGGTTTGAAACATAGAAAACATAGAAAAATATTCAAAAATCTTCTTCTTCAGAGCCACTTGGCTCAGATGCTTGAAATTTAGTATGTAGCATTGTCTATTGGTCCTTTACCAAGTTTGTTCAATGGGTTTGAACCATAGCAATACATAGGAAAATATTCAAAATTTGGAAATGGTTGCAAACTATCAGGTTTGTTCAAATGATGACCCTTGTTTGACCTTTAAATTTTTCGCTCAGATGAGCGATTTAGGGCCTCTTGGTCCTCTTGTTTTAAATAGTAAAGTGAAGTACTTATTCTGACAGCAAGTAGAAAATGTTAGAGTATATTTGGTAAATGTGCTAATACCAAATATGAGCCACGACATGACAAAACCAAGAAGTGGCATATAGGCCCAGCAAAATCTCACATCAGCCTTTGTTTCCGTCCAGTGTGATCAGAAGCTTTCTGTTCCCATGACGCTCTGACTTTGAGATCATAGGCTTGGGCAAGAGTATTGCTGAAAGAAAATTTGGACCTATGTCTATCATCATACCAAATAGGAACCAGATCCATCAAATAATTTAGAAAATATAAGCTCTTAAAACTTTTAGCGTAAATGCGGACGCCGCCGCCGACTCCGACGCTGACGCCGATGCCGACGCCGGGGGTTGTGCAATAGCTCTTCCTGGACTTCGTCCAGGCGAGCTAATAACCCATGTCCGGCAACACGCATAAGTATACCAAACAATCCGCCTGCATTATAAATACGTTTTTCTTATTTTGGTTCTTATTCTATCACAGTGTGCCTATGGAAGCAATGGAAAGTTCTTGTGCTTTATTCTGCAACGATTCGCTGTTTCGGAGCACGTGAGTCTAACTACTGACGTCAGTAGCGATACTGACGTCATTTTGTGACGTTTTGAGACGTTAGACGGTGTTATGTCTCTTTTTCTTTCTAAATTCGCCTTAAAAATGTACATTTATCTTAAATACAGTTAAGAAAATTGGCGGGAGCATTAACGCGCAGGCAAGAAGGTTGAGAGAATTTGAATGAAAAGAATACTTTTGCAGCGTTTTTTAGTGTTAGAATCAAGATAGTTCAGCTCTAGGATTGAATTGTTGTGTAATAATTCACTGTTTGTCGGTCTGTTGTAAGTAGATATATCATTCGCGCTCCGCTCTCGTGATATGCTCTACTTCACAACTGACCTCCAAACAGTGCATTATTACTCAACAATTCACTGCTAGAGCTAATCTATTTCTTAGTTAAATTCCCTTACATGTATTACGTATATTTTTATCATTAATCATGATATGATCTTTTTACATTCATAATATAAAACTGTGCATGTCTAGGATAGCTTGTGCATATGCGAAATCTGTTTGAGGCATCACAGTTCGTCCAACAAAGAACGATACAACTCAGTCTTCACGTGCGCAAGTTGATTGCGAATAGGTTGGTGTACGACAAACATTTCGCATACGTATGAGTACAGTTTTTTTTTTAACTTAACACGAGATTGTCAATTTTTAGTGTATGTATAAATGTGTACATCAGACTCTCTTCGGGACGTTTATAAGACACAGTAGGGACAGCACCATCGCCGAACCCAACCACACCTTGTCCTGTAAGAACTTAACGCAATATTAATGGAGGAAAAGAACGATTTTCCATAAAATAATTCATGTTAATTCAAACCGCTTATGCAAGGCCTGAATAGGAAAGTTGCCCATGCAAAATTTTGGTTTAGCAACTCTCAAGAGTTTTGTGATAACTTCATCACCATTATTTTTTTCTTTCTTTTTTTAACTCAAAACAGAAAGTTTGCACAATGCGTTTTACATGCATACGAGTCAAATAGCATCGACATATTTTGGTTATTTATTTGCAAAAGCTTTATCGGTGGGAATGGAATTACGCTTGTAATAATAGATCGGGAATTGATAAAAGGTGACATTACAATATCAGATATGACATTTAAACTTGACCCAGACTGACAGACAATTGACCGGTAAAAGTGTTGAAAAGCATGAACATCTGGATTCTGCCAGATTGAAAAATGAGTTTTATGTCCCAAGACGTAATTAGCTATAGGAAGGCGATTTGTTTTATCTTAAGGTGAGTGGGTACAATTTCAGGGATTGAAACTCTGGCACTTTTGTTTTTGTCTCCCTTTTCAATATGGTTCAACTCTTATATTCTTAGAGAAGATTTCCTTTAAGAGTAGACTCCATTTTGGAAGAGTTACGTCATTCAAGGGAAGTCTGATAAAATACCTCTACAAAGCAAAGACATATGTTTCTATATGCAGTATCTTTCCCTCACTATCTCTCTCTCTCTCTCTCTCTCTCTCTCTCTCTCTCTCTCTCTCTCTGGAAAGACGAATCATTCCATTTGCCTGAGCGAAATTCTCTCTCTGTCCGTGGAAAGAAGAACACAAGGATCATTCCACTAGCCTGAGCGAAATTGGTGCAGCATATGGCAGTAGGATATATGGGTTGTGATTTCGGACTGGACAGATGCGCAAGTTTATTTTGATTTTCAATATGAGCTATGTCCGGGGAATATCTCTCGAGACATAAAATGTGCGCATGCCCAGACCATCGTCAGCATATGCGCAGTCTGTCAGGCTTCTGCAGTTTGCTACTGGCTGAAAGGAGGCGGATCTTATTGATAAATAAACTGTGATTACTTTCAGTTCTGCGAAATCATTTTTGACGGATTGATATATAGAAAATACGTTAAACTTCGTATATGGTAACTTTGCTACATGCTTAATTGCGGATTCTGTCTGAAGTTTTTCTTTGAGTACAATTTTACCCATGCGGCCAGGAAAAATTATTGCCTTAGCAGGGCTGTAAAAATCATTAGTATCAGACAAGGAGCTAGTCTACATACCAGACTGCGCATTTGCGCAAGCTATCCTAGGCAGACACCGGCTTTAAAACATTAAACCGTTCTTGATTAATCATAAAAAAAAGACTTGAATGACCTATTTTTCGATTTCACAAACTTTATGACATGGTAAAACTACAATGTACATGAAGATAAATACAAGGTGAACGCGTTAAATAGATGGTAATAAAATGTAAGACAAGGATCCCATTTATTGTTTCTCTGATGCGTAGTTGCATTGCCAGTAATGAAAAGAAATCAAATCAGTATCAAATGATATTCATTCGTAATATGATAGTTTTGTAGAGTTCTGTATATAAATTTTAATCACTTCTTTACTCCATACTGTCTATAACTGCTTTCTTTTTATATTACTCGCTTTTGATTACTTGAAACTCGCTTTAGATAGTTCGATACTATAAATGGTAAATAAATAAAGACGACGACGACTGCTGGACGTTTTGGTATGACGATTGTTGAAAGACTTGAAAACACAGAGGGACTGGCTTTGAGGGACTTGCGCAAAGCGAAGGTAGAGCCTGAAAACGTTTGTCTTTAAAGCAAAATGGTGTCAAATTAGGCCCTGCACAATGCGTTTATGATGATACGGATTAAATTATATATTCGTACAAACACAACTTTGTTTCTCTAGAAAATTTTTCATATGTGTTATAAGAAAATTATCTCTTATCAAAGTTAAAACATGGTACAGATCTTTCGTACCCTGCAAACATCTAATATGCAATTAATTACCCAGAGACAGATTAATCAGTCATAAAAATCACGAAGAATTTGCTAAATAGCCACATTTTGGATGGCAGGCCATAACTGGGAGTGTAATAGGTCTTTCTAGGTCCGACCAATGGGATAATTCGCTAATTTTCATGGCTTTGTTTTTAATCTGTCAATGAACCGCCTATAACAACATAGATTGTAAAATTATAGCATTTTAAACGACTCTGAAGTGTAACTGACGCTGAGCAGTGCAGCTGAAAGCGTGGTCTGGTATTCCGTATATTTGGTACAAAAAATTATAATAAACATTGGGACACCAAAACTAATTACAAAAATTACTCGAAAAAAATGTAAAGTTATATATATTTTAAAGAGCTGCAATGCGCCCAACAGATGCCAGTCGAATGGAAAAACAGCGTTGATTGTGATCAGACTTCCCCTTGCAAGGGTACCGTCAGATGTTGCGTAGCGCATATATTGTAAAACTATGTAAATTCATATTTTGTGTGATTGTTTTTGAGCGTACATATGGCATATGATGTACATTTAAAGTGACCCGTTTTTTTTTTTTTTTTTTTTTTTTTTTTGAAGATACCCAGAAACCGGGGCTCGTTTTTGCTTTTCGTTTTCGGGTAGGGTAGGCTACTGGATTGGGCTTCTTTCTTTTCATTCCGTTATACCATAAAAAATTCTATGTATTGGGATAGATAGGTCTGAGCGGACAGTGTAGACTCCTATCAGGCTATCCTAGAGGAGCAGTCTGATCAGTGTCTACATTGTTTGCTATTCCGCCTGAATCTTTTGGCTACCGCTTTGTAAAACCAGGCTGTTCCGTGTTTGGGACAGTTGCGGCGATTATTTTTGGTGTCCCAATATTTAGAATTTTACGGTAGTACTGATTGATGCCAATGCTTTTTCTTTTCTTGAGTCATGAGGCCTGAAACAGTAAATGTTTGGTTTCGCTGACCAGTGTCTGTTGTATATTTGTATTTGATAGATCTTTTGATTTGTACATATTTTTTAAGTGGGCCTCAAATAAGAGTAGCTTGTAACTAATTGTGTCACCCACTGAAAATAAAGTCTTTATTATCATTTATTATTATTATTATTATTATTATTATCTTTTCAATGTTATGCACCAATGGGTTTAGTACAGTTTCGGCACTTAAACTAAAATGTTAACTACAGTCGTTTAAGGCTATTCTTGTGCGTTCCATCACTAGGCGTTCGTTTTGAAAATCTTGACGAAAATGTGGGGTTGAAACGCAAAAATTACATACAAAAACTGCCAAAGTTCACGAAACACACGCATGGTAAATCAAACCAGACAGTGGTCATTCAGAAACCCTTACAACCCACGTCACCAGAACGTAACGTATTTTCAAAAGAACTTCATTTGGTATGATCCAGTGCTTGTACTTGTGTTAGTTTTGATATGATCTGCCATTTTCTGTTCTGTTCTGTTCAATTCTCGTATCGACGTTACCCAAGTGGCTCAACGGTACGTAACCATAGTTGCACACATTTGGCGCCGTGTGTCCGTCCAATGTCATTCAGTCTGTAAATGTCTCGTCGGTCAGTGCTGCCTAACCAGTATTTATGCATAGATGTTTGCCTTGTACGGCTCCAAGTCAGGTTCTGTCCGGAGAAGGAGGCGCACGCCACATGAAAGCCACCCCAGCGGAAAGTCCAGGGAAACACAGGCCAACCCCGCCCGCAGAGGAGGAGCACACCAAAACCCAGGTCCCAACGAGAGAACACGCAGGCGTTCCTTAGGTTTCAAGGATGGGACCTGCTGGGGTCCCATATTACTTACAGCCCTTAATTTTAACCCTCCCCCGTATCCAAGTAATTTGGTTCCGGATGGAGGTCCCTTATTCTGACCTTACCCTTAGGTGGGGATTGACGCAGTCACAGGTAGGGACCTTTTCAGGTACCTTTAGGGCTGTTGCACTTCAGTTATTTTGGTCGAGTAATTTTGCCAAGTGATGAGTGCAACATTAAGTTTGAATTTTGAACTCCCCCGTCATAAGTGAGCATCTAGCGTGGTGCCGGCTTTAGGATGCTAGCGCCTTGCTCATTAATCATTTATGATCCTAAAGCCCCAGTCACACATTCACGGTTCAGGCTACGGTTTACCACGATTCACCACGGTTTGACCTAGACCGCAAATCGGGGTGAACCGTAGAAAAATCCAGCATCACTACGGTTTGCCAGGGTACCATTAGGGTTTCTCACGGTGTTTATACGGTGTCTGTACGGATCATCTACGAATTCACGACGGTGCAAGCCGGCAGCACTACGGACAACAAGGGTATTCCACGGTCGTGTTACGGACGCTTACGATGCCACTACGGTTCGATACGGTGCTAGTACGACTCAAGCCGGTAGCGCAACGGGCTCCTACGATTATCTACGGTTTAACGGTGGTCATGATAATGATTTTTGTTGATGATGTTTAATTTATTTGTAGACAAGGAAAGTATTTTATCACATCATATAATACTAAATTTTGCGTAAAATGTGCGGCAAAAATTTTGAAATTCGGTTGACAAATTCTGAAAATTAATTGTGAGTAGGTATTTTCCATTGACAAGGAAAGTAATCCAAGGTCATAAACTTTCGAGTCTCGGAACTTATTTCACTTGAAGAAAAAGTGAGTTTTCATAGTGAAAAAAAATACCACGGTTGCCCACGAATACCGACGGAAAGCCAGGGATAATCACGGATACACCTACGGTAGCGCTACGAACGAGCACGATTCTGTTACGGTTGCGCTACGGTTTAGGCCACGCCCACAAGCCACCACGGTTCACCACGGAAGTTTTAAACAGTTTAAAACTTCCGTAGCGACTCCCGGATCACCACGGTTCTTCAGGGATCATTACGGAACACGACGGATGCATCTACGGTGCTACTACGAATCACGACGGTGTGCTACGGTTTGTGAAACCGTGGTGAACCGTGGCCTGAACCGTGAATGTGTGACTGGGGCTTAAAGGATATTAAAAAGAGCAGAAATTAGTTGGGAATGGCTTAAAGTTTTTTTTGCATAGGGATGGGTCTCGCACTGTATGGTCAAGCATATATAATAAAGATGTGGCTGTTATATACTAACCCCGGTTAGTTAGGTATATAATATTGATAAGTTGATGGGCCGTTAGTAAGTTTTCTTGTGAGTATGATGATGCCACCATAGGGCTGTCGCTATTAAAAACACGCCTCGCCCAGGGGTGGCAGAGCATCAAGTTTGGTTGTTAGTATGTTTTGCGTGTGTGTGTGTCTACTTATTTTGTGCTAGCACAATGTGCGTGTACTTGATATTTTTTGCGTGCATGCGTGTTTGCGTGTATGCCGGCTTGCGTGCGTGTTTGTGTGTTTATGTTTGTGATTGCGTATCTGTCCGTCTGTCCGTCTCCATCCTCTTCTTCTGGGATGTCTCCACCGTTGTTGTGTCCTGCATCCATCGTTGTTTCGCTGCCGCGCCGTAACTTTAACCAAATTGACTATGTTGCGGGCTGCTGGCTGCGGGCCGCGGGCTGCGGGTCGCGGGCTGAATGCTGCAAGTTGCTGGCTGCGGGCTGATACTTTCATAACTACTGCCTTAATTATACTCAGTAAGGTGGATTAGATAACTGAATACTGCCAATTAATTTTTGCCATGAAAAATTTGAATCAACTTGTTTTCCTGCTTGGAAGACATAGTGATACAGCCATAGTATAAACATGGAGTGGAGACTTGGAGGGGCATCATGGAGTGGAGCCATGCAATGGAGTCTAGTTTTACAATGATCCAAAATTTTGGGCATACATGTCTGAGCAAAAAGGCCCCTATCAGGAGGAGTAGTCCTCTACCAAGTTTGTTCAAATGGTGGCCCAAGGGTTCAAAATGGCCCTGGGGCAGGGGGTCTTGGGTTCATAATAAAAATACTTAAAAATCTTCTTCACCAGAACTACTTGGCTCAGATGCT
Organism: Ctena decussata; assembly: GCA_963989385.1. Lineage (NCBI taxonomy): Eukaryota > Metazoa > Mollusca > Bivalvia > Lucinida > Lucinidae > Ctena > Ctena decussata. Next base: position 29,066,527 of record OZ022505.1, read on the forward strand.
TGAAATTTGGTATGTTACATTGCCTAGATGTCCTCTACCAAGTTTTTACAAAAAGTGGCCCCAGGTTCCAAAATGGCCCTGGGGCAGGGGGTCTTGGGTTCAAAACTTAAAAATACTTAAAAACCTTCTACTTCAGAACAGAAAGGCTCAGATGCTTTAAATATTAGGTATGTGGTATTGCCTATAGGTCCTCTTCCAAGTTTGTTCAAATAGTGGTGCCAGGGTCCAAAATGGCCCCGGGGCAGGGGGTCTTGGGTTTGAAACTAAAAAATACTTAAAAATCTTCTCCTTCAGAACTGCTTGGCTCAGATGCTTGAAATTTGGTATGAAGCATTGTTTAAAAGTCCTCTTTCAAATTTGTTCAAATGGTGGCCCCAGGGTCCAAAATCACCCTGGGGCAGGGGGTCTTTGGTATGAAACTAAAAAATACTTAAAAATCTTCTTCTCCAGAACTGCTTAGCTCAGATGCTTGAAGTTTGGTATGTAGCATTGCGTAGTGGTCCTCTACCAAGTTTGTTCAAATGGTGGCCCCAGGGTTCAAAATGGCCCCAGGGTAGGGGGTCTTGTTTTCGAAACTAAAAAAAAACTTAAAAATCTTCTTCAGCAGAACTACTTGGCTCAGATGTTTGAAATTTGGGTAGCATTGCCTATTGGTCCTCTTCCAAGTTTGTTCAAATGGTGTCCACAGGGTCCAAAGTGGCCCTGGGGCAGGGTGTCTTGGGTTTGAAACTAAAATATCTTCTTCTCCAGAACTGCTTGGCTCAGCTGGTTGAAATTTGGTCGTAGCATTGCCTAGTGGTCCTCTTCCAAGTTTGTTCAAATGGTGGCCTCAGGGTCCAAAATGGCCCAGGGCAGGGAGTCCCAGGTTTGAACCTTAGAAATACATAGAAAAATATTAAAAAATCTTATACTTCAGAACCGCAAGGCTTAAATGCTTGAAATTTGGTATGTAGCATTGCCTAGTAGTCCTTTACCAAGTTTGTTCAAATGGTGACCCCAGGGTCCAAAATGGCCCCCCGACAGGGAGTCCTAGGTTTGAACCATAGAAATATATAGAAAAACATTCAAGAATCTTCTTCAGAACCACTTGGCTCAGATGCTTGAAATTTGGTATGTAGCTTTGCCTAGTAGTCTTTTACCAAATTTGTTCAAATGATGACACCCAGGGTCTAAAATGGCCCTGCCCCAGGGGGTCGTGGTTTTGAACCATAGAACTACATAGAAAAATATACAATAATCTTCTTCAGAACCACTTGGCTCAGATGCTTGAAAATTGGTGGGATGCACTGCCTTGTTGTCCTTTTTCAAGTTTGTTCAAATGATAGCCCCAGGGTCCAAAATCGCCCTGCGGCAGGGAGTCCTGGGTTTGAACCATAGAAATACGTAGGAAACTATTAGAAAATCTTCTTCGTCAGATTGATTGATTGATTTGATGCTTAACGTCCACGGTAAACAACTATGGTCATGTCGGGACGGTCAGTTAACCTAACCACACTATTCCTGGGCAGGCTTAGACCTCCTAAGCGGTTAACCAGTACTAAGTGCACATACTTTCGCCAGTAGCTGACAACTGCCCTTCTTGAATCAGCGGAAGGAGAAACGAAAGTATGTGGCCAGACCGAGTTTCGAACCCAGGACCTCTGACTTATGAGTCAGGTGCCCTACCGATTGCGTTCTTCCTCAGAACCACTTGGCTCAGTCAAATGCTTGAAATAAGGTATGATGCATTGCTTGGTAGACTCCTACAAAGTTTGTGTAAATGGTGGCCCTGGGATCCAAAATGGCCCTGGGGCGGGGAGTCTTGGGTTCGAAATCAAGATGTACTTAAAAACCTTGAGGCTTCTTCTCCAGAACCCCTTGGTGCAGATGCTTGAAATTTGGTATGATGCATTGCCTAGTGGTCCCTTACCAAGTTTGTTCAAACGATGGTGCCAGGGTCAAAAATGGCCCTGCCACAGGGGGTCCTGGGTTTGAACCATAGAAATACATAGAAAATTTTTAAAAATCTTCTTCTTCAGAACCACTTTGAAAGTTTTGAATGTCTGCGTCTGTTTTCGGTAACATTTCTATTGTAAAATTACAAACAAGAGAAACAGTGTGAATTGATATAAGACAGAGAGCTAGTATTCACAGTGCAGTACGACAGGAAAAAACAAAGATTAAATATTCATTGTCCTCTGATATTATTTGTCTAAATTTGAAATACGCGTTATTTGACCAATGAAATCTTGTGAAATGTGGAACAATATCGAAATTATACGAGGCTGCAGCTCAAAAAATCACTGATAGTCATTTATTTCTATTGAATTGATTGAAAGATTTGCTTGTGGATATTAACTTGTTGAAGAGTTTTGTTGATTCATTCCATATTGTCTGATGACTATTAAAACTAGGTAGCTTGTAGCACCCCTAATAATTACACAATTTGTGCATACATATATACATGGTCATTTGTTCCAAACTACCGTGAAATTTATAAATATTGCGAGGGATAGGTCTGAGTAACAGTGCAAACCCAGATCGGAATGAAGGAGCAGTCTTGGTAGTGTCTACACTGCTTGCCATTCCATCTGTGTCTGTTAAGCTGTGGTCCCACAAAGCTTGCGACCGTGCTGCGACCTATCCGCGACTAAAAATCTGACAGTCGCGGAGAGGTTTTATAATGGATGCTACAAGGTTGCCAATTGGTCGCCGAGCAGTCGCCAATCAAAATTAGTTGCAGCCAGTCTTTTGAGCATCCACAAAAGACTAGCCACCACTGATTTTGATCGCCGACTGGTTGCAATGGTTTTCTGGAGGTCGCCGATCATATTATTTTAGTCGCTGACCAGTTGCTAATCGGTCGCCGATCGGTTTCACTTTGGCTCTGAAATGTTGCAACCTTGCTGCGACCTATCTGTGATCTGTCGGTGACTGTTCGACAACTGATCGGTGACTGACCACTGGTGAGTCGGCGATCAATTGATGGCTGGTCGCCGACAGGTTGCAGCGTGCGCCGAACGATTGCCGAATGATCGGTGACAGGTCGCCGACCGGTAGCCGACAGGTTGCAGCGTGCGCCAACAGATCATGATTTGCAGTGCTAGCTTTAAAACGAAAAGTTGTCTTTGTATCCTGGCATCATGTTATTACCAGGGCTCAAAGTGTTAGCATCAGGGTACATAGAGGACCCCCCACCATCACCACCACAAAAAAAAAAAAAACCGGCGCCAAACAGACAGCAGAAATGACTCTCGAAGTTCGGACGCCTGCTTCAGTTGAGGAATCTCACAGTCAAAGGAGGAATCTCAATAAAACAAATTGACTATATTGCGGGCTGCTGGCTGCGGGCCGCTGGCTGCGGGCTGCGGGTCGCTGGCTGCCGGCTTCAAGTTGCTGGCTGCGGGCCGCGGGCTGATACTTTCATAACTACTGCCTTAATTATACTCAGTAAGGCGGATTAGATAACTGAATATTGCCAATTAATTTTTGCCATGAAAAATGTGAATCAGCATGGCATAGGGGGAAACATCTCCTACACCTGTTGTCCTGCTTGGAAGACATAGTGATATACAGCCATAGTATAAACATGAAGTGGAGTCTTGGAGTGGCATCATGGAGTGCAGTCTTGGAGTGGAGCCGTGTAATGGAGTCTAGTTTTACAATGATCCAAAACTTTGGACATACATGTCTGAGCAAAAAGGCCCCTATCAGGGGCAGTCTGTCCAGGGTCGACACTGTTTGCCTTTCTGCAAGAATTTTTAGGCTCGTTTCCTGATGGTTAATCCTCTTGTTCAAATTTTAAAATTAATTACAGCAAGTATTCATGGTGTCCTAATTTTTAGGAGATGTATGGTATATAACTAATAGCCCTCTGCAGCTTATCTAACACTTTTCCCCCAGAGAGTAGGAAAACGCTGCTAACTGATAGGTTATAAAAACAAACTAATGTTGCCTGTCGGGACCTGCCATTATATATTGGCTTTCAAACTTTTGTGTTTTAGTGACACTGAAGATGTTCATCACAGAAACACTCATAATTCGCTCTTAATTTGGTATGAATGCATTTATATGTTAAAACTAATACCAACAAGAACAAGAATTCCGCAGAATGCTATGTCGCACCTGCACTGCATTTCCACATGTCGAGAAGAAAGTGAAAGCAAAAAATGAAAATTAAAAGAAAACGAAATAGTTTCAGGCATTATTCTGACACAAATTTTGTCAAAATCCGCCCAATGGTTCTTAAGGTACTGCCGTTTCTGTGTTAGTGCTATTTTTAGTAATGGTGGATGGCAGCCATCTTGGATGGCCAATTTGCGAAAAACCAAAAATAGCTATACGCAAGGATCATTCTGACACAAAATTGGTCCAAATCCATTCGAGGGTTCCTGAAATATAGTCATTTTTATGTTTTTGCTATTTTTAGTAATGACAGTAGCGACCATCTTGGATGGTACATTCCCATAAATGTGAAAAAAGAGAGAAAAGCTCCTTTCAAGAATCATTCTGACTAAATCTGAGCATATACACTCAGTGTTTAACGATTTATCGGCATTCAAGCAAACATTCAGACTCATAAAAGAAAAGTAGGTCACAGTGACCTAATACCGCTACAGATTTTTTGCTCACCTGAGTCATAGGCTCAGGGTGAGCTATTCTGATCACCCAGTGTCCGTCGTACCTCGTGGGTCATCAACAATTTGCTTTAAATGACATCTTCTCTGAAACCGCTAGGCCTAGGGCTTTGATATTTGGTAGGAAGCATTGTTTAGTGGTCCTCTACCAAGTTTGTTCAAATTGTGGCCCCAGGGTCTAAAATGGCCCTGGAGCAGGGGGTCTTGGGTTCGAAACTAACAAATACTTAAAACTCTTCTTCTCCAGAACTGCTTAGCTCAGATGCTTGAAATTTGGTATGTAGCACTGCCTAGTGGTCCTCTACCAAATTTGTTCAAATGGTGGCCCCAGGGTCCAAAATGGCCCTGGGGCAGGGAGTCTTGAGTTCGAAACTAAAAAATACTTAAAAATCTTCTCCCATAGAACTGCTTAAATTTGGTGTGTAGCATTGCCTAGTGGTCCTCTACCAAGTTTGTTCAAATGGTGGCCCCAGGGTCTAAAATGGCCTTTGGGCAGGGGTCTTGGGTTCAAAACTAACAAATACTTAAAAATCTTCTTCTCCAGAACCCCTTGGTGCAGATGCTTGAAATTTGGTATGATGCATTGCCTAGTGGTCTCTTACCAAGTTTGTTCAAATGATGATGCCAGGGTCAAAAATTGCCCTGCCCCAGGGGGTCCTGGGTTTGAACCATAGAAGTACATAGAAAAATATTCAAAAATCTTCTTCTTCAGAACCACTTGGCTCTGAGGCTTGAAATCTAGCCTTTAGCATTGCCTAGTGGTCCTTTACCAAGATTATTCAAATGATGGCCCCAGGGTCCAAAATGGCCAAGCCCCAGGGATCAAGGGTTTGAACCATAGCAATACATAGAAAAACATTCAAAAATTTTCTTCTTCAGAACCATTTGGAAATGGTTGCAAACTACATGTATCAGGTTTGTTAAAATTATGACCTTAGTTTGACCTTTTAACCTTTTTGCTCAGGTGAGCGATTCAGAGCCTCTTGACATTGGGTAGCGACCTGAAAATTGAGCTGTTCAATTTGGAATTCCAAAATGGACCGCGGTAAATCTTGAAATTGACCTGATTTCAAAATAGTTATCAAAATGTTGCACTGTTTGTTTGTTTGTGTGTATTAAACCGAAAGTTTATCGGTTATCAGCTATTCGGTCGCCGATCAGTTTCATCAACACTTTGGCTCTGAAATGTTGCAACCTTGCTGCGACCTATCGGTGATCTGTCAGCGACTGTTCGACGACTGACCACTGGTGAGACGGCGATCAATCGGCGGCTGGTCGCCGACAGGTTGCAGCGTGAGCTGAACGATTGCCGAATGATCGGTGACAGGTGGTGGACAGGTTGCAGCGTGCGCCAATAGATCAAGGTTTGCAGTGCTAGCTTTAAAACGAAAAGGTGTCTTTGTATCCTGGCATCATTTTATTATCAGGGTTCAAAGTGTTCGCATCAGGGTACATAGAGGACCCCCCCACCACCACCTACAAAAAAAAGGCGCCAAACAGGCTGCAAAAATGACTATCAAAGTTCGGACGCCTGCTTCAGATGAGGAATCTCAACAGTCAAAGGAGGAATCTCAAAAGACTGCGGCCTTTTTGAAACCAAGGTTTTATCCAGTACTGTGTTCTCCTCCTCCGTCTTGATCGCCTGTTCACCATCATAGACAATACAGGACTGGTGCAGGCTGGTTGTTTCGTTGCTAGCAAGCAACTGAATCTGTAGCTGTGTTATTTTGACAACTTTCACTGAAATGATTTCATTCTTGTCACCACATTTCCATTGATTTTTTTTTTTGATTTTTTATTTTTTTGATTGCAGAATGGTCGCAGATCAATCTCCGACCAGTCGCTGTTCAATTGAAGCCAGTCGCCGAAGAGTCGTTGATTGGTCGCTGACTGGTCTCTGATCATTCTAAACTAGTTGCAATCCTGTCGCCGATCCTACGGCGACCAGTTGCGGTGAGGTCGCCGATCACCGATTACACGCGAATGCTGTCGCAGACTGTACGGCAACTGATCGGCGACCACATTTGAAGAGGAAAAGTAGTTGCAATGGTCGGAGAGGTCGCAGGTCAGTCGCAGACAAAATCAGTCGCAAAGCGGCCGCATCGCAGTCGCAAGCTCTGTGGGACCGAGGATTTAGATGCTTAAATGCACTGCAACAAAATGTTCAATTTGAGGACATCTACAGCTATAGTCCGTTTGCTCCCAAGTGCAAAAGGGGTTTTGCTTATTTTCTCGAAAACGTTGAAACTTCCATCAAATGTTCTAATGTCCTAATGATTCCTATAACTATACATAACAGAACACGGAAAGTTCAAATTTTTGGATGTTTTTGTAAAATATTTTCCATTGACAGTAATGCAAAATCTGAGCAGTTTCAGTGAAGGGAGTCGTATGCTTGTAAGAACAGCCAAAATATTATTGATAGGCAATAGCGTAAACTCGTTGTTTACTACAGGTGTGGGCGTATATGAATGAAATAGTAAAATGTATTCACCTTTGCGCACGCGTAACGCATAGTTTCACTGGTCAGGTGATACTTTGTTGTAAACAAACATTGAACAATTATATTATTTTGCAACTAAAAAGGGTATGTTTTAAAATTTGATAATATATGGGTGAAACAAGAAGTGGAAAAAATGGATTCAGAATAAATTTCAATTAATTATGCAAATTTTGTTCCAGGGATAGCATACATTGGTCACATGCTCTAATTCGTAAAAGTAAACGGGAATTCCAACAGCCATCTTTTACTCCCTTGTAATTAAGAGGTGAAAATGACATATATTAGGTCTTTTTTTATATAGAAACTTTTTTATGCAAGGCCTCACATTTCTGCAAAATTATGATTTTGTTATGTATAGGATGGAAATTAAGAATGAGCAATCCGAAAATCTTCTACCTCTCACCAATTTTGAGAAAATACTGGGGATGCCGTTTGCATTTGGGACCAAACGGACTATACCTATTATTTCAGGTGTCCCAATTTTTAGAATTATATAGTCAACTCCAAGTCTCCAATCCAGACTCCACTCAAATACTCCATTCCATGTTTCATGCTATGCACAACAGGGCAAACCACTTGTAAGGAAAAGACTGATTTTATCTGATTTATAGTGTTTGTGAGTGAGTGTGTGTGTGTGTGTGTGTGAAAGATTTTCTATAATTTATTGTAAAAACTCAGATACTGCCACCATGTCTTGATTTATCTTATCAGGACAGTTTATACAACTTTTGGCATAGACCCTGATCAGACTGTTCCAACCAGCAGTCAGATCTGGGTCTACACTGTGAAAACATAAGAGCTAATGTTCAAATATTTGGGGTAAATATGGTATGTCAGTCATCATCACAGGTTTTGATTGGGCTTAGGGCCTATCTACTGGTAGTTTCCCAATAAACCAAATTTAATGACAGTCTCACTTGTCTTAAACAGTTCGGAAGAATAACTTTTAATGATGCCTCTACAAACATTGAACAGCCATGACATGGTGTGTCTGGTGTACATCTGTTTGGTCATGGTGAGTGTACCTTATCTATTAGCTATAAGATGAGTCTATGGGACTGGATAGACATTTTGCAGGGTTTTTTTAGCTTTGTCAAAGTACAATACATATGTGCATGAACACAAGAAAGCAAAACCTCTGATCAGGCTGCTCAGAAATGTCACAAGGTTGTTTTTTTTTCTTTGTGACATGGCCCATATACAATATTAAGACTGAACTGTAAATGGGCTGTTTCAGAAGAAAACGTACCTTTGGATTTCTTAAAACTCTACCTAAAGAATCCCTATGACAAACACTGTATAGATAGATAGCCCATAACTTTTAAATTATTTATACAAACAGGGAAGACTCTCTGTTCAGATTGAGTCTTCTCTGGCTGCATATATCAGAAAGATCTCTTATCTCGCAATGCAGCCAATGTTTTTTTATTTAAGATTATTTTCATTATTTGAGCCGTGACGCGAGAAAACAAAGTGGTTGTGCGCCTTGCGCATACTCAGATCAGCCTGGGCATCTGCCCAGTCTGATCAGAGTCTTCGCTGTCCACATGAAGGTAGCTTATATCCTTAACTACTCTTTAAGCGCTTAGGGAAGGCTCTGCTCAGGCTAGGCAGCTGTCCACGTTGATCTGAGTCTGCGCTGGGCGGACAACCACTTTGTTGGTTTTCTCGTGTCGCAGCTCATTTTTATTATTTGAAAATATCAGTTCATAGGCTTAATATATGACTCCCACTGAAAAAAAAATTTCAGTCCTAATTTGAAGAAACCTTTTCTTCTGCCTTTACTCAAATCACTGATACAATGTACATGTGTCAGCCCTAATGAGATGTAAATCAGAAATTATCAGGGAGTGAGGAATGACTTAAAACACCTGTACTGTTCTTTTAAAACATGGAACGGGATGAAGTGAAATGGGATGGACGGACAGGCAGGGAAGTTTCCTTTGTTCCACTGATGTGGGAAGACACTCATACAGGAAAGCATTTTCTCTCTCTGAGAGAGCAAATCTTTCTTGTAAGAGTACCATCGAAGGTTCTGAGACTTAACTGTAGCCAATGGAATGTAGATTACCCTGTCCATTCCATTCCATTCCATTCCATGCCACACATTCCATTCCAGGTTTTAAACTATGGCGATTAGAACAGTATCTAACAAGAGCTCCACTGAGCAGGGCAATATACGCCCATTGGGGCTTAAAGTTGGAAAGACAACAACAGATGACAAAACTTTTGTCAGTAGCTTAAATCTTCAATAAGGCAGATATAAAACTACAAAACAACGGAGCTAATACGAAATTCCTAGACAAAAAGCACAAAGGGGCATAATTCCATCAGAAATATAGGGTCATGGTTCTTGTTCTCTGCATATCCTCTGATATTTGTATAAACTTTCATGAAGAAATCTTAAACGGTTTTCAAGATATGGAGCAGACATGAAATCACTATATGAAAAGTACAAACATGCATAATTCCGTCAAAGCTGAAAGTAGGGTTATGGTTCCTTTTTTTTTGCACATTGTCTGATGACGCTTCATATTGGAACAAACTTTTATGAAGAAATCTTATACGGTTTTTGAGATATTGAGCGTACAAATAATGTTACCTTTTGAACTTTGACCTCTAAGTCTGACCTCGACCTTTGTCGAACACTGTTGAAATACAAGTTGTGCAAGTTGCCTCAATAAGGTGAACATTGGACTCAAGTCTCAAAAAAATCTTTCAAGAGGTTAAGGAGATATGAGTGGACATGTATTTAATACAAAATTACAATACAAAAAATACAAGGGGCATAATTTTGTTAAAAGCGAATGTAAGGTTATAATTCCTTTTCCCTGCATATCATCTGATGGTACTTTGTATGTATACAAACTTTCATGAAGAAATCTTAAACGTTTTTTGAGATATGGAGGGGACACGAAGCTTATGTGAAATAACTATATGAAAAATACAAAGGGACATTATTCCGTCAAAACAGAATAGGATTAAGGTTCTTTTTCTCTGCATATTGTTTGATGGTGCTTTATCTTTATGCAAACTTTGGCTCAGGTGAGCTAAAAATACAAAGGAACGTGATTCCGTCAAAAATGAAAATAGGGTTATGGTTTTTTTCTCTGCACATCGTCTGATGGTGCTTTATATTTGTACAAAGTTTCATGAAGAACTCTTAAACTGTTTTCAAGATATGGAGTGGACACAAAGATTATATGAAATTACTATACCAAAAATACAAAGGGGTGTAATTTTGTTAAAAGTGAAAGTAGGATTATGGTTCTTTTTTTCTCTGCACATCGTCTGATGGTGCATTATAATTTTACAAACTTTCATGCAGAATCTTAAACGGTTTTCGAGATATGGAGCGGACACAAAGCTTTTTGGCTTGCCCGCTTCGGCGGGCGAGCCTATGTATTCAGACCGAATACTACTACCTGTCATGCGCACTCAAGCGGAAGACGCTGGTTTGTTCCCAGCTTCGAGAATGGTCCATAATTGCAAGTGGAGAACCAATATATGGAGAGCGTCTACGGGGCGCAACTTCGTTTGACTGTTGCACGTTTGTACCTAAGCACCGTAAAATAACGACACGCCACAATCTGGCACACCAAAATCATCGAACATGTCTAGCTTTCTTTGCCATGCTAAAAACTCAAGTTCTTTTTATTATCATTATTTATCGGGTGTATTTGAATGTATCTTAATTGTCTACTGTCAAACTGCCAAATAACGACATGCGCAATTCGCGGGCATTATGTAAAACGTGGACTGGACTTGGACTCTGGACTCTGGACTTTGGACTGTGTAAAATCTGGACTCTGGATTTTGGACTATGTAAGACCTGGACCTTGGACTCTGGTCTTTGTAAGACCTGGACTTAAATATTCCAACAATAGTTGCTATGCCTGCACAAACAGTTGTTGTGTTATTGTCTAATGTCCACGGTAAACAGCTATGGTCATGTCGGGAAGGCCAGTTAACAAAACCACACTATTTCTGGGCAGGCTTAAGAACTCCTAAGCGGTTAACTAGTACTAAGTGCACTTACTTTTACCAGCAACTGACAACTGCCCTTCTTGAATCATCGGAAATGGAAATGAAATTAAGTGGCCGGCCCCAGGACCTCTGGCTTACAAGTCAGATGCCCTACCGACTGCACTATGCGGCCCGGCTGTACAATCAGTGTGGAGTGTAGATCCAAATCAGACTGCTGGTTGGAACAGTCTGATCAGGGTCTCTGCCAACAGTTTTATTTAAAAGCATTTACTTGTTTTAAAGACAAGGTGTTTGGTGGTATTTACTAGATACTATTTCTTTTTTTTTTTCATAAACGTGCATTGAAATTCAGTTTCATGAAAGTGTCTTATTGAAAAAATTAAATTCAGGAAAACACAACATGTGTTATATGGAAAAATATCAGTATCTTACAATTGCCATCAAACCATCATTTTCTAGGGCTGTGCAATGACAACATTTACCTTCCTTTTTGAATAAAACTTACCAAATCATAGAAGACTTCTTTTTTCTTTTGCATTAAATCTATATATATAATGACCAAATATATGATGACCCAGCACAATACACAAGTGATTCTGAATACAAACATCCTTTGGGAGCAACAAAAATACACTAATTCCTTCACTGACTTGTAATCATTACCAATTAATTGTTATACTCTATACAACAGTCTTGCCGGGCCGGGCCGCATAGTGCAGTCGGTGGCGCGTATGACCTAAAAACCTGAGGTCCCGGGTTCGATACATGGTGCGGCCGGTTACTTTCGTTTTCCCTTCTGCTGATTCAAGAAGGGCAGTTGTCAGTTACTGGCGAAAGTAAATGCAACTAGTACTGGGTAACCGCTTAGGATGGCTAAGCTTGCCCAGGAATAGTGTGGTTAGGTTAACTGACTGTCCTGACATTACCATACACATATCATCTTACATGTTAGGAACTTGTAAAAGTTCACAAAAGTTTTTTTCCCCTTGTAATAATAGCCATTGTTGCGAACAGTAAGATTTTTTCCATACCAATCTGTCACACATGAGGCTAGTAGGACGAACTACTGCCACTGTTTCCTTCAGGAGTCAAGAATCACATATCATCTTACAGGTAAGGAGCTTGTAGAATTACTGTTCAAATGTAAGATGTATTTTTTTTAACATCAAGACATGACGATCTGATAGTAAACATAACTTTGTCCCTGACCGAACAGTCCAGGGAATATATAAACAATATTGTATCTATCTGTGCTGGTGTATTCCCGCTTACTAACAATTCTGATAGCTGCCTCCAGCTTATACTAGACTGTAGCGCTTTAACTAATGATATGGACAACCCTAGTCCTGAACAGTTGCAGAGCATAGAATTTCATTGTCGGAGGCTGTGTCATGTTCTTCACTGTGAGAGATATAAACTCTTAGCATTGGTTCCAAGACGCCGGAGAACAAAAACAGTGAAAAAACAACAACAGGTGCTGGGATAGTCTGTGGCACACATTAGCCGGTTTTAACGTAGAATTTTAAAATTGAGTTATAGACTGTATATAGAGACTACTTAGCATTGTAAAATAGAGTGGTGGTGGATTCGACCATTTTAACATTGAGTACTGTTTAACTCCAACTGGAGGTGTGCCGAGACGGGCAGAACTTCTACACAACAACAACAACATATAGCAATCATAAAGTGTCTCCAAGTAAGATACCATCTCCCAAGACCACAAACTATAAACCACAAAAGACCATAAACATTGACCTACATGTATTTCGGAAACAAAATGCTAACTTGGCAAGCCTTTCCTTTTTAAAAGGAAACTTTATATGAAATTACTATATGAACAAGAGGGCCAAGAGGCCCTGAATCTCTCACCTGAGCAAAAAAGGTCAAAGGTCATACTAAGGTCATCATTTGAACAAACCTGCTAGTTTGCAACCATTTCCAAATGGTCCTGAAGAAGAAGATTTTTGAATATTTTTCTAAATATTACGATGGTTCAAACCCTGGACACCCTAGGGTCGGGGCATTTTGGACCCTGGGGCCATCACTTGAATAATCTTGGTCATGGACCACTAGGCAATGCTAGAAGCTAAATTTCAAGCCTCAGCCAAGTGGTTCTGAAGAAGAAGATTTTTGAAATTCATCTATGCATTTCTATGGTTCAAACCCAGGACTCCCTGGGACAGGGCCATTTTTGACCCTGACACCATCATTTGAACAAACTTGGTAAGAGACCACTAGGCAATGCATCATTCCAAATTTCAATTTTCTGCACTAAGGGGTTCTGGAGGAGAAGATTTTTAAGTACATTTTAATTTCAAACCCAAGACTCCCCACTCCAGGCCATTTTGGATCCCAGGGCCACCATTCTTGTAGGAGTCCACCAGGCAATGTATCATTCCGAATTTCAAGCACCTGAGCCAAGTGGTTCTGAAGAAGAAGAATTTTGAATAATTTCCTATGTATTTCTATGGCTCAAACTCAGGACTCCCTGCGGCAGGGACATCATTTGAACAAACTTGAAAAAGGACTATCAGGCAATGCTACATACCAAATTTCAAGCATCTGAGCCTTGTGGTTCTGAAGAAGGAAGATTTTTCAATATTTTCCTAGGTATTTCTATGGGTCAAACCTGGAACTCCCTGCCCTGTGGCCATTTTGAACCCTGGGGCCACCATTTGAACAAACTTGGTAGAGGACCACTAGGCAATGTTACATACCACATTTCAAGTATCTGAGCCAAGTAGTTCTGGAGAAGATTTTTAAGTATGTTTTAGTTTTGAACCTAAGACCATCTGCCGTAGGGTCATTTTAGACCCTGGGCCACCTTTTGAACAAACTTGGTAAAGGACTACTAGGTAATGCTACATACCAAATTTCAAGCATCTAAGCCTTATGGTTCTGAAGAAGAAGATTTTTGAATATTTTTCTTTGCATTTGTATGGTTTAAACCTTGGATTCCATGCCAAGGGTCATTTTAGACCCTGGAGCCAACATTTGAATAAACATGGTAATGGACTATTAGGCAATGCTACATACCAAATTGCAAGCATCTGAGCCTTGCTGTTCTGAAGATGAAGATTTTTTTTAAATATTTTTCTAAGTATTTCTATGGTTCTAACCTGGGACTCCCTGCCCCTTGACCATTTTAGACCCTGGGGCCACCATTTGAACGATCTTGGTAGAAGACCACTAGGCAATGTTACATACCACATTACAAGCATCTGAGCCAAGTAGTTCTGGAGAAGAAGATTTTTAAGTTTTTTTTTAGTTTCGAATTCAAGACCACCTACCCTGGGGCCACCATTTGAACAAACTTGGTGGAGGAGCACTAGGCAATGCTACATACCAAATTTCAAGCATCTGAGACAAGCAGTTCTGGAGAAGAAGATTTTTAAGTATTTTTTAGTTTCGAACCCAAGACCCCCCGCTCCATGGCCATTTTGGACCCTGAGCACCATTTGAACAAACTTGGTAGAGATCCACTAGATACTGCTTCATACCAAATATTAAAGCCCTAGGTATAGCGGTTTCAGAGAAGATGTCATTTAAAGCAAATTGTTGACGACAGACAAGACACGACGGACACCGAGTGATCACTATAGCTCAACACTATGCCTTTGGCTCAGGTGAGCTAAAAATACAAAGGGACATGATTCCGTCAAAAATGAAAATAGGGTTATGGTTCTTTTTCTATGCACATCGTCTGATGGTGCTTTATATTTGTACAAATTTTCATGAAGACATCTTAAACGGTTTTCAAGATATGGAGCGGACACAAAATTTTACCATTAGACATCTGATCTCTAAGTGTGACCTTGACCTTTGTCAAACATCATTGAAGTATGAGTTCTGCACATCATCTCAATAAGACGAACATTTGACCCAAGTTTCAAAAAAAATCTTTCGAGGGGTTAAGGAGATATGGAGCGGACACGAAAAGTTAACGGACAGAGGGACTGACAGACAGACGGAGGTCACGACATAATACGACCCGTCTTTGACGGGCGTAAAAAAATGTTTAAATTTACAAAATGAATGTACATAACGACCTTATTTTTAATTCTTTCTGAGTGATCAGGTCTCGAACTCTTATAGGTCATATTCTGATTAACTGTCAAACAGTTGGTACGTGTAATAGCGAAAATGGCCCGCAACCAGCGGCCCGCAGCCCGCAACCAGCGGCCCGCACCCCGCAGGCCCGCAAAATAGCGACTCTGGGAAACTGCGGCCTTTTTGAAACCAAGGTTTTATCCAGTACTGTGTTCTCCTCCTCCGTCTTAATCGCCTGTTCACCATCATAGACAATACAGGTGCAGGCTGGTTGTATCGTTGCTAGCAAGCAACTGAATCTGTAGCTGTGTTAGTTTGACAACTTTCACTGAAATGGTTTCATTCTTTTCACCACATTTCCATTGATTTTTTTTTGATGGCAGAACGGTCGCCAATCAATCTCCGACCAGTCGCCGTTCAATTGAAACCAGTCGCTGAAGAGTCGTTGATTGGTCGCTGTCTGGTCGCCGATCATTCTAAACTAGTTTCAATCCTGTCGCCGATCCTACGCCGACAAGTAACTGTTGCAGTGAGGTCGCCGATCAGTCACCGACTACACGCCAAAGCTGTCGCCCACTGTACGGCGACTGACTGGCGACTGACTGGCGACCATATTTGAAGAAGAAAAGTAGTTGCAATGGTTGGAGAGGTCGCAGGTCAGTTGCAGACAAAATCAGTCGCAAAGCGGTCGCATGGCAGTCGCAAGCTCTGTGGGACCGAGGCTTTAGATGCTTAAATGCACTACAACAAAATGTTCGATTTGAGGACAGCTACAGCTACCTATTATTTCAGGTGTCCCAATTTTTAGAATTATACAGTAAACTCCAAGACTCCAATCCAGACTCCACTCGAATACTCCATTCCCTAATTCATGCTATGCACCACAGGGCAAACCACTTGTAGGGAAAAGACTGATTTTATCTGATTTATAGTGTGTGTGTGTGTGTGTGTGAAGTATATTTATTGTAAATACTCAGACGCCACCATGTCTTGATTTATCTTCTCAGGACATTTTATACAACTTTTGGCATAGACCCTGATCAGACTGTTCCAACCAGGAGTCAGATCTGGGTCTACACTGTTTGTGAAAACATTAGAGCTAATGTTCAAATATTTGGGGTAAATATGGTATGTCAGTCATCATCACAGGTTTTGATTGGGCTTAGGGCCTATCTACTGGTAGTTTCCCAATAAAACAAATTTAATGACAGTCCTACTTGTCTAAAACAGTTCAGAAGATGCCTCTACAAACTTGATTTAGTAGACATTGAACAGCCATGACATGGTGTGCCTGGTGTACATCTGTTTGCTCATGGTGAGTGTACCTTATCTATTAGCTATTAGATGAGTCTATGGGAATGGGTAGTTTTGTGGAGCTAAATTGTCAAAGTACAGTACATATGTTCATGAACACAAGAAAGCGAAACCTCTGATCAGGCTGCTCAGAAATGCCATAAGGTTTTTTTTTCTTTGTGACATGGCCCGTATGCAATATTAAGACTGAACTGTAAATGGGTTGTTTCAAAAGAAAACCTACCTTTGGATTTCTTAAAACTTTACCTAAAGAATCCCTATGACAAACACTGTATAGATAGATAGCCCATAAATTTTAAATTATTTATACAAACAGGGAAGACTTTCTGATCAGACTGAGTCTTCTCTGGCTGCACATATCAGAAAGATCTCTTATCTCGCAATGCAGCCAATGTTTTTTTATTTAAGATTATTTTCAATTTTTGATCCATGACGCGAGAAAACCTACAAAGTGGTTGTGCACCTAGTGCATACTCAAATCAGCCTGGGCATCCGCCCAGTCTGATAAGAGTCTTCGCTGTCCACATGAAGGTAGCTTAGATCCTTCACTACCCTTTAAGTGCTTAGGGAAGGCTCTGCTCAGGCTAGGCAGCTGTCCAGGTTGATCTGAGTCTGCGCTGGGCGGACAACCACTTTGTTGGTTTTCTCGTGTCACAGCTCATTTTTATTATTTGAAAATATCAGTTCATAGGCTTAATATATGACTCCCATGTGACAAAAAAAATTCAGTCCTAATTTGAAGAAACCTTTTCTTATGCCTTTTACTCAAATCACTGATACAATGTACATGTGTCAGCCCTAATGAGATGTAAATCAGAAATTATCAGGGAGTGAGGAATGACTTAAAACACTTGTACTGTTCTTTTAAAACATGAAACGGAATGAGGTGAAATGGGATGGACGGACAGGCAGGGAAGTTTCCTTTGTTCCACTGATGTGGGAAGACACTCTTACAGGAAAGCATTTTCTCTCTCTTAGAGAGCAAATCTTTCTTGTAAGAGTACCATCCCAGGTTCTGAGACCTAACTGTAGCCAATGGAATTTAGATTACCCTGTCCATTCCATTCCATTCCATGCCACACATTCCATTCCAGGTTTTGAAACTACAAAACAATGTAGCTAATATGAAATTCCTAGACACAAATTACAAAGGGGCATAATTCCATCAGAAATGTAGGGTCATGGTTCTTGTTCTCTGCATATCCTCTGATATTTGTACAAACTTTCATGAAGAAATCTTAAACGGTTTTCAAGATATGGAGCAGACATTAAATCAGTATATGAAAAGCACAAAGATGCATAATTCTGTCAAAACTGAAAGTAGGGTTATGGTTCTTTTTTCTGCACATTGTCTGATGACGCTTCATATTTGAACAAACTTTTATGCAGAAATCTTAAACGGTTTTTGAGATATGGAGCGGACACGAAGCTTATGTGAAATTACTATATTAAAAATACAAAGGAACATTATTCCGTCAAAACAGAATAGGATTATGGTTCTTTTTCTCTGCATATCGTTTGATGCTGCTTTATCTTTATGCAAACTTTCTTGAAGAACTCTTAAACGGTTTTCAAGATATGGAGCGGACACAAAGATTATACGAAATTACTATACGAAAAATACAAAGGGGTGTAATTTTGTTAAAAGTGAAAGTAGGATTATGGTCCTTTTTCTCTGCACATCGTCTGATGGTGCTTTATACTTATACGAACTTTCATGCAGAATCTTAAACGGTTTTCGAGATATGGAGCGGACACGAAGCTTTTATGAAATTACTATATGAACAAGAGGGCCAAGAGGCCCTGAATCGCTCACCTGAGCAAAAAGGTCAAAGGTCAAACTAGGGTCATCATTTGAACAAACCTGGTAGTTTGCAACCATTTCCAAATGGTTCTTAAGAAGAAGATTTTTGAATATTTTTCTAAATATTACTAAGGTTCAAACCCTGGACACCCTAGGGTCGGGGCATTTTGGACCCTGGGGCCATCATTTGAATAATCTTGGTAAAGGACCACTAGGCAATGCTAGAAGCTAAATTTCAAGCCTCTGAGCCAAGTGATTCTGGAGAAGAAGATTTTTGAAATTTATCTATGCATTTCTATGGTTCAAACCCAGGACTCCCTGGGGCAGGGCCATTTTTGACCCTGGCGCCATCATTTGAACAAACTTGGTAAGAGACCACTAGGCAATGCATCATTCCAAATTTCAAGCATCTGCATTAAGGGGTTCTGGAGAAGAAGATTTTTAAGTACATTTTAATTTCGAACCCCAGACTCCCCACTCCAGGGCCATTTTAGATCCCAGGGCCACCATTCTTGTATGAGTCCACCATGCAATGCATCATACCGAATTTCAAGCATCTGAGCCAAGTGGTTCTGAAGAAGAAGATTTTTGAATAGTTTCCTATGTATTTCTATGGCTCAAACTCAGGACTCCCTGCCGCAGGGACATCATTTGAACAAACTTGGAAAAGGACTATCAGGCAATGCTACATACCAAGTTTAAAGCATCTGAGCCTTGCGGTTCTGAAGAAGAAGATTTTTCAATATTTTTTCTATGTATTTCTATGGGTCAAACTTGGGACTCCCTGCTCTGTGGCCATTTTGAACCCTGGGGCCACCATTTGAACAAACTTGGTAGAGGAACACTAGGCAATGTTACATACCACATTTCAAGCATCTGAGCCAAGTAGTTCTGGAGAAGATTTTAACGTAATGTTTTAGTTTTGAACCTAAGACCACCTGCCCTAGGATCATTTTAGACCCTGGGGCCATCATTTGAACAAACTTGGTAAAGGACAACTAGGTAATGCAACATACCAAATTTCAAGCATCTAAGCTTTAAGGTTCTGAAGAAGAAGATTTTTTAATATTTTTCTTTGCATTTGTATGGTTCAAACCTTGGACTCCATGCCAAGGGGTCATTTTAGACCCTGGAGCCAACATTTGAACAAACATGGTAAAGGACTATTAGGCAATGCTACATACCAAATTTCAAACATCTGAGTCTTGCTGTTCTGAAGCAGAAGAATTTTTAAATATTTTTCTATATATTTCTACCTGGAACTCCCTGCCCCTTGACCATTTTAGACCCTGGGGCCACCATTTGAACAAACTTGGTAGAAGACCACTAGGCAATGTTACATACCACATTTCAAGCATCTGAGCCAAGTAGTTCTGGAGAAGAAGATTTTTAAGGTTTTTTTTAGCTCACCTGAGCCAGAGGCTCCGGGGGAGCTTATAGGATGGTAAGGCTCCGTCGTCCGTCCGTCGTCCGTCCGTCCGTCCACAATTTCAAACGACTTCTCCTCTGAAACCGCTAGGCCGATTGTAACCAAATTTCATATAGAGCCTCCTGGGACCTTAGGAAGGAAAAGTTGTTCAAACGGTCCTGGTCACATGACCAACATGGCCGCCATGCCCATATATGGTAAAAACCTGAAAAAATCTTCTTCTCCAGAACCAATAGGTCGATGGTCTTGAAACTTGGTATGTAGCATTGGGTACACGAGTAATACCAAGATTGTTCAAATTATGACCTTGGGTTGACCTTGACCTTTTTTACGATAAGGACAAATTTGCTTACTCATGCTTTTATATGGCAAAATGCTGCAACATAAGATATCTTGGAAACTGTTGAAGATTTTGGCCTAAAAATTGGTACATACAGTCATCCTAATGACTACATGAAGATTTATGAGTACAAGAGGTCAAGGTCATTCTTTGACCTTTGACCCAGAAATCTCATATTTTGACAATATCAAACAATCTCCTCAAAACCCACAAGGCCAATTGTAACCAAATTTCATATAGATCTTCCAGGGGTTGAGGGAATGAAAATTTGTGCATACGGTCCAGGTCACATGACCAACATGGCCACCACGCCCATATATGGTAAAAACCTTTAAAAATTTTCTTCTCCAGAACCAGTAGACCGATGGCCTTGAAACTCAGTATGTAGCATTGGGTACTCAAGTCCTATGAAGTTTGTTCAAATTATGACCCTGGGTTGACCTTGACCTTTTTACCGCAAGGTCAAATATGGGAAAATGCTAGAACATGAGATTTCATGGAAAGTTTTGAAGATTTTGGCCTAAAAATTGGTACATAGAATCATATTAATAAGTACATGAAGATTTTTTTGAGTACAAGAGGTCAAGGTCATTCTTTGACCTTTGACCCAGAAATCTCAAATTTTGACAATTTCAAACAATCTGCTCTAAAACCACTGTGCCAATTGAAACCAAATTTCATATAGAGCCTCGAGGGGTTGATGGAATGAAAATATTTTCTAACGGTCCTGGACACATGACCAACATGGCCGCCACGCCCATATATGGTAAATACCTTTAAAAATCTTTTTCTCCAGAACCAATTGACTGATGGCCTTAAGACTTTGTAAGTAGCATTGGGTACTTGAGTACTATCAAGATTGTTCAAATTATGACCTTGTGTTGACCTTGACCTTTTGCAGCAAAGTCAAATATGGGAAAATGGTAGAACATAAGATTTCATGGAAAGTTTTTAAGATTTTGACCTAAAAATTGGTATATACAGTTGTCTTAATGAGTTCATGAAGAATTATGAGTACAAGACTTAGAGGTCAAGGTCATTTTTTTACCTTTGATCCAGATAGCTCATATTTTGACTTTTTCAACCATTTCCCCAAAAGCCAAAAGGCCAATTGTGAAGACATTTCATATAGAGCCTCCAGGGGTTGATTGAATGAAAATTTGTTCAAACGGTCCAGATCACATGACCAACTTTACCGCTTACGGGATAAATCTTTAATATTTTTCTTCCCCAGAACCAATACACCTATGGCCCTGAAACTTTGTAAATAGCATGGAGTACTAGAGTACCACCAAGACGGTTCAAATGGTAACCTTGGGTTTACCTTGACCTATTTTGCAGCATGGTCAAATATGGGAAAATGCTAGAACATAAGATTTCATGGAAAGTTTTGGAGATTTTGGCCTAAAAATGGTATATATGGTTGTCTAATGAGTACATGAAGATTTATGAGTACAAGTGGTCATGGTCATTCTTTGACTTTTGACCCAAAACTCATATTTTGACAATTTCAGACATGATAAGTATAAGCCACCTTGCCAATTGTTCAGGTGAGCGATTCAGGGCCTCATGGTCCTCTTGTTTAGTTTCGAACCCAAGACCACCTGCCCCTGGGCCATTTTGGACCCTGGGGCCACCATTTGAACAAACTTGGTAGAGGAGCACTAGGCAATGCTATATACCAAATTTCATGCATCTGAGACAAGCAGTTCTGGAGAAGAAGATTTTTAAGTATTTTTTAGTTTCGAACCCAAGAGCCCCCGCTCCATGGCCATTTTGGACCCTGAGGCCACCATTTGAACAAACTTGGTAGAGGTTCACTAGACAATGCTTCGTAATAAATATCAAAGCCCTAGGCCTAGCGGTTTCAGAGAAGATATCATTTAAAGCAAATTGTTGACGACGGACAACACCCGACGAATGACGGACACCGATCGATCACAATAGCTCACCCTGAACCTTTGGCTCCGGTGAGCTAAAAATACAAAGGGACATAATTCCGTCAAAAAAGAAAACAGGGCAATGGTTCTTTTTCTCTGCACATCATCCGATGGTGCTTTATATTTGTACAAATTTTCATGAAGAAATCTTAAACGGTTTTCAAGATATGGAGCGGACACGAAATTTTACCATTAGACCTTTGACCTCTAAGTGTGACCTTGACCTTTGTCAAACATCATTGAAGTTTGAGTTCTGCACATCATCTCAATAAGGGGAACATTTGACCAAAGTTTCAAAAAAAATCTTTCAAGGGGTTAAGGAGATATGGAGCAGATAATAGAGTTGGCCACTAAGACAGGTTTGACTGTACAACCCGTCTTTGACGGGCGTATAAAAATGTTTAAATTTACAAAATGAGTGTACATAACACCCTGATTTTTAATTCTTTCTGAGTGATCAGGTCTCGAACTCCTATAGGCCATATTCTGATTAACTGTCAAAAAGTTGGTACATGTAATAGTGAAAATGGCCCGCAGCCCGCAACAGCGGCCCGCAGCCCGCAGCCCGCAACAGCGGCCCGCAGCCCGCAGCCCGCAACAGCGGCCCGCAGCCCGCAACAGCGCCCCGCAGCCCGCAACAGCAGCCCGCAGCCCGCAGCCAGCGGCCCGCACCCCGCAGGCCCGCAAAATAGCGACTCTGAACTTTAACAGGCATGCTAAGGTAAGACTGGCGGAGTGTCATTACCCAGAGAGACAAGGACGGTCCTTAATTGGTTATTGCTTAAATTCCTGTCAGTCATTTTGTTGCAAAAATACCAATTTAGATGCCTAGGTGTGTAGGTTATTTTAACCTAGTCTTATTGAAATATAATATGTGTTGCTCACCTATGTTTTGGCCCCTCATGCGTCAGCCTTTTCATGGCACATCTTTCTTCCCCTCTGTTCTTTTTTCGATGGCGAAATAGCCGAGGCGTCTCCCCCCGTCGGGGCACCGATGGGATTACCTCCCTTGCCCTTTCCTCATTGAGGGGGCACGCGCACTGTCGCGCCGCGTGTAACACTTTTGTCCAATATAATGATGGATTTCTATGTTTACGGTCACGTCGCGACAGGGTCTAGCCGCGCGAAGCCCAACCCCCCCCCCATTCCCGGATAATGGTCTCGTCCACATTCTAAGGGGGATGGTTCCATTCCTTATACACCCGGGAATAATTACTAACCCTTATGAAGCCCACCATCGCCCCCCCCCCCTCCCCCCACCGAGAGGATTTTCCGAGTTAAAGGACGGAATTTCCATTTTTTGTCGCCTTTTTTATTCAAAAAATAGTCTATGCGTCATTTCCCCCCTCCCCCCCCCGCCTGCGGAGTGGAGTCGTCCACATTTATAATTAGCACACCCCCCTCCCTGCAGGTAGTGGGAAGGGGGCCAACCCATATTTAAGCGATTTATGTATTTATTTGTTCTATTATTGTATTTTGAAATTTATGCTTCGTTACAAAAAGGGGTTTATAAAGAAATTTTGAAAGAACTTTAACCCATACTAATGTTTGCCTTTTGTTGTCTCTTTCTATTTTGGTAGGGTTTAGCGTCTGATGTAGATTACTAATTCCCTATATTACTCTAAATTCCTAATATAATTAACTAAATTCCTAAATTCCTAAATTCATTTTATGCTGTAATACTTCTTCTTCTTTCTTCATTCGAGTGCCTGTGATTTATTAATTTCGGAGTTGCAATTTCGCTCTGTGATCCTAACTAAATTCCTAAAATTCCTAAATTCAACAAATTCCATGAAAGTCATTCTTATGTTTTTTTTTTTTTTTTTTTCTGCCTTTTTTCTTGATACGACTGCATATTAAACATTTTCCCTTGATCTGGCTTAAATGTAAGTCGTCGTTGTGCTCCCCAAAAACGTCCGGGCGCTTCTCTTCCTATCACACGTAGACCCCGATCAGACGCTCCTTACGTGCCGACTCAGTGATATGCTATCCTACCCGCCTTCCAGACTTGTCCATTTACAAGGATGGACGAGTTCATATTAAGCCCTACCTTTATAAACCGCCCAGACACTTCCGGTGCACACGGTAAGTTGTATGTTAGAAACTCGCAGTGGAGATCATTGACCCTATCATTGGCCAGATGCGCTTTTGTTGAATTATCTCGTGCTTCCACACCTGAGCTTCCCGTGGAATGCCATTAAGCCGTGAGAGCTCGCGATATTGATTTTTGTTGTAAAATAAATATTAATAACGCGCACCAAATTTTGTGGTCAAAAAATGTTGGATGCTGTATTTTCTGTTTCAGGCTTCGGATTTGATTGGGGTTTTCGGTAATGTCCGAGTATGTATAAGAGCTTTTGATCCACCTCCACTGCGCGCCTCTCTGTACGTCTGTACGTCTGTTTACTGTAGTGTACGATTATGTCTAGTCTGCTATTGGCTCGGCGGTCGGTGGCACATGCGTTAGAGACTTTTATATCCTGGATGTTACTCAGAGCCGGCCAGCAAGTGATTGGGTAGGAGCCCCACCTAGCATGTGACCGGCTCCGCACATCATTTTGAGTTCGCTGAACACTATGCCACCGCTCGTCGAGTCTAGTCTGTAAATGTCTGTAATATAATGGTTCGTACGTCTGTCTTTTTTCTAGTACTCTGCCTCCGAGGTGTAGGTGTAGGATCGGACTGCGCCAACACGTGTAGGGTTTATTATTATTACTATTAGCCATTATGTCCACTTTGTTTTACTTTCCCCACTTCGCGCACCCCCGAGCGATGCCTAGGCAGCCGGGAGAGGCCATAGTCGTGGCAAGGGAACCGCTTCATCCGATCTGGCTCTCGCCCAAACCTGTAATTCACAGTCGCCTGCCGTCCCACAGCCAGGCCAGACCGCCAGACAGGGCCAGGTAGGGTGGCGACATGTTGGCGCGCGTCGTTATGCAACCGCTCGTCGAGTCTAGTCTGTGAATGTCTGTAATATAATGGTTCGTATGTCTGTCTTTTTTCTAATACTCTGCCTCCGATGTAGGTGTAGGATCGGACTGCGCCAACACGTGTGGGGTTGTTATTATTAATGTTAGCCATTATGTGCACTTTGTTTTACTTTCCCCACTTCGCGCATCCCCCGAGCGATGCCTAGGCAGCCGGGAGAGGCCATAGTCGTGGCTAGGAAACCGCTTCATCCGATCTGGCCATTCCAAACCTGTAATCCACAGTCGCCCGCAGTCCCACAGCCAGTCCAGACCGCCAGACAGGGCCAGGTAGGGTGGCGACATGTTGGCGCGCGTCGTTATGCAATATGGGATCGTACCCAAATGGACCCATGCACATTTCAGCATAAAACACATCCTATATACAGGGTCCCCGCGTCCCATTTATGCAGGCCTTAGCAATACATCTAAGGGCGTCAGGAGACGGATGGCATGTGAGGCCTTTTCGGGCCATTGTCAACATCCGCTCTATATTCCCAGATCTGTAAGCCTCCATCGGACCTCGCTTCGCTACGTCCGATGGAACAGACCCCTGTAATCACACACCCCGGTGACTCCTAGTATTGTATGTCCGTTGTCTATGTCTGTATTGTTCCAGTTGAAATAGTGGGTAGGATTGGCCTGCCTGAACTGTACGTTCGAATGCCCCTCACCCATGACACTGTCGCAAATGATAGGTTTGTGCACGGCCCTATATTTTTCCTCATACTGGGTATCTCTAATATACTGAAATATAGCTTCCCTTACTTCTTGAGATTTTGTTCCCAACAAGCTTGTCGAGACAAGGTTACCTGCGTATGTAATGTCCTGCAGTGTTCTGAGCAATTTTTGTCTAGGCCCACTGTGTGCGCTGCATTGCCATT
Organism: Ctena decussata; assembly: GCA_963989385.1. Taxonomy (NCBI): domain Eukaryota; kingdom Metazoa; phylum Mollusca; class Bivalvia; order Lucinida; family Lucinidae; genus Ctena; species Ctena decussata. The sequence goes on from OZ022505.1 coordinate 29,092,360, forward strand.
TTGATTTCTTGCCATGATTATATATACTTACTCAGATGTGTATGGATAAAACTTTTGTATTCTTCTTTCTTGTACTTTTCATATTGTCAAAACGAAAGAAGAAAAAAAAACACGCTCACACACTCAGAACACCTTTTTCAGTTTTTCAGCTGTAGAGTATCTCGCCCTCCCCCCCCCCCCCCCACGTGCCTCAGCAAGCCACTCACATATAATGTGTATTATGATAGTACACTCATACATGCAAAGTGGCTAGCTGAGGCACGGGGGGGGGGGTATCTTTAGAAAACTTTTCCTGTTTCGATTACGTTTAATTATAAAATTTGGCTTTTTCAACCAGAATTGAAGTCCATGTACTAAAAATTCAGAAATTAAATTCATAGCCAGTTAGGGGAAGTTGAGAGCAACAAATTTCAAGAAAAATTCTTGGGTATATCAAAAATTTAATTTTGACTAATTTTATAGGCAAATTAACATTATTACTGTCAGAGGTCCTTTATAAATAACATAAACACATATTGTCAGTCATTAACACGTATGTTTTGTCATTTCAGATCACACAACACAACGAAAGAAGAAGAAAAAAAACACAGAAAAAACCCAAATCAAAAGTGCTGCATTCTAATTTAATGTGATTCAACTTACAAAAATATATGTAATGGACTTTGGCATGCATTTATAACGTATTCTAAGGACTCAGTAAAAAAATTTTGTAGAGAAATCTAAATACAATTACTTTGAATGATGAAAATAGAATTTATTTTATATGCACGTTTACGATTTAAATCCCATTTCCGTTCACTGAAAACAAAACCTGACTACCGATGCATGTCTTATGTATGTCTTATGCATACATACTTATTCTTTATTATCTAACTGCGTCATTAATCAGTTACAATGTACTCAGTATAATAAAGATGAAACATAAGTTGTCATGTTTTTGCGAGCAACTTTTCGCGTAGCATCTAAATCGAACCAAAAAAAAAAAAACTAATAAAAATAAATAAATAAAAATGAAATAATAACACTAAAATAATTCAAACACCTTTTCGATAAAAATATTTTGCTGAAACACTTAGAAACAGTTGTTTTCTGACAGTTATACTAATTGATTAAATGACAAAATTAAAATAAGTTAAGTGTACAAAGACGTTATTTTTTTTTTTTCAAATAAGATTCTTATACATTTTATTCGTCTTAATTTCGACATAGTTTTGTTCATGGTATTTTTTTGCAATAACCATAATGTGGTTTATCCGAATTATGGATAAAACTTCGATGACATTCACTGCGTATTTTAACTAAAAGTTTTATCCAAATTTTGGATAAAACTTACAACTGTGTTTTGGAACAGCGTATTTTAAGACAGGAGTTTTGCTTTTCCCAGCTAGTTTGGTTTTATCCAAATTTTGGATAAAATTATTTCTGCGTATTCGTTGTACTGCATTTCCTGCTTATCCAAATTTTGGATAAAAATTTTGGCCGTGTGTTTGCATAATGTGTGGGGCAAGACAGGGTGTTTGTTTCTCCCAGCTAGTTTGGTTTTATCCAAATTTTGGATAAAATAAAATTTAATGTATTTCAGTCTGTTTATACGCTGCATTGTATTGCCTGCACAGTCGCTTATCCAAATTTTGGATAAAATTTTCGGCCATGTATTTTCATACAGTATAAGGCATAGGCAGGGTGTTTTCTTATCCCAGGCTATTTGGTTTATCCAAATTTTGGACAAAATGGATTAGATCTAATTCTAATTATTACTCATCAGTTAACTAAAGTACAGTATATTTCCTGCAGAGATATTCATCCAAATTTTGAACCAACAAACGTCTTATCCAAAATCATAGAGCCAGTTTGAGCAAATGGATTTGCTCAAACGTAAATGGACACAGTTGTTACTATTTTCAATTTGTTTGACCAAATACAAGTTGATTTATGTTCATTCAAATTATTTGACACTGTAACTCCCGAACCAAATAATCTTAATTGAATTCCAAATAAGATAAAAGCATTGGATGGCGATAGAATCGGTCCAATTTTTTCTACAAATATTTTTTGACAAGCGGCTGATAAGGATTTAATTTACGACCTGCAGCACTCCTGGTAAACGGTGAATTTCTCCCAATGAGGGCTATGAATACGGTACATTTTAGAGTAAAAACTTTTTTTTTCTGACATTCACACAAACGCAGCCATAATTATAATATTTTTAGCATTCCAGCCTTTTTAGTGAAGAATGATGCACCCACAAGGTTGATGCTAAACATTTGACAGTGTTTCATGAATATCGGACTCAACATTTCATTTGAACAAAAATAAACAAAGAAAATTCGACCAAAGAAGCATCACAGTGTGTCATGAATATTTTAGCAAATATTTTCTTGACAAGCACCATGAATTAAGAACATTTTATCAAAGAAGTTTGATAGTGTAACATGGCCTTTGTATCGTTTTAAAAACGGCAAACTATTATTTTTATGTTCAGATACGTTTCGTTTTTGCCAATTTTGGTCTTAATGCACACCACACTTTTGACTAAACTTGGTCTGAAGGAACCAGCCGTAAAACTTCAACGGATCTACATTTTCGGAATGTGTTTATTCGAATGGTGCCCTGACGAGAATAACTTTCATCTTCAATGCTATTCAAGTAAGTCGAGTCTATATTGATATGACACACGTTGTCATAAATTTCTTGTTTAAAGATATTTCTTGTTCTTATTAATTTGCCCTTCCAACTTCGAAAATCAGTGTTTATGCTTTGTCACAGTACAAAAGGTAAAGTATAAATAGAGGATCTTACATGAGTGCTCATGCATTATTGAATTTATTAAACGAGTTGGGGAAAAAGATAAGATGCGAGGCTATGCCGAGCATCTTATCGTTTTTCCCCAACGAGTTTAATAAATTCAGTAATACAGGAGCACGAAGGCAAGATTCTATTTATCATATGACACTAAAAGCGCATTTTATTAGCAAATTTTGCACTGAAACGTCATGATTTCCCCATTGGAAAAAGCGACGTTTTTATGGACGTTAACGCATAACGCTACGACGTAATTTGCATATTTAATCCACTAGTGGATTATTGATTTTAATGCATGGCTTTATAACACTCTCAGATGCGACGTCATATGATAAAAGGTAAAGGTAGGGGTAGTGGGTGTTAGAGCCCAGGATATGAATGGCAAAGCCCAAACCACTCCTTTCGCTTCCTTTATCCTTTCCTAATTCGAAAAATGTACTCATTTACTGCTGGGATGACAGAGAGCTTTTTAGCCACTGCCGGGTTCGAACCCATGACTTTCAGTGCAATAGTCGACCACCGCGTGTCACAGTATATACTATCTAAAATTTGATATGTAGATAACTACTTTTATCTAATCGGACTGTGCATGCGCACTTTGCATATGCCTTACACCATTATGCTAGAGTCACACATTGGCGTATCAGCTTGCGTACGTACGGCTTATCCTGATACGTGGCAATAAGAAAGGAACGCCACAGCAACGAAAGCTTACGTAGCTGATACCCAGCACGATCTCCTTGTACGCTAGGGTTCGGCGATTTTTTCAAACCGGTTTGAAAAAATCGCCGCACGTACGTAGAACCTTTAATACGCCATACATACGTCACACGAACGCGGTAAAAGCGAAAACAACGCGGCAGTGACGCAACGGGTACGTAGCGTGATCGCTTGGTACGCCATGGAAACGCGTAGGGTCTAACTGTGGCGTACGTATGGCGTATAAAGCGTTTTCACTGCGTACCTACGGCGTTCATTTCTTATCTATAGAGTATCAGGTGCGAATGAATGACGTATATTTATGCTTCTATGGAGTATCGTGGCGTATGAACTGCGTACGAACTGCGTACGGACTACGCACCTTGCGCTGTTGTGGCGTTACCGCTGCGTAGGTGTTACGTTGTCAATTTGGTTTCGGCGTTGCATGAGTACCTAGTACGTCAACACGACGATCATAGGCAAAGGACACATTTTTTCTTATTTGTTTTCATTCTTTTCATAGTCATGGACCTGGAAGATCCACTTTCTCCAGTACTGAAGAAGGGAGCTTTTAACTCGGTCTTTATGAGGTGCAGTCTAATCCCTACTTATGAATATCATTAATTTGATTAATTGATGGATGTCCATTATTCGAATAATAGATATCCATTACTCAGTCTATCCATTAATATCACAAATTCAATTAATGGTTATCCATAATTCGAATCATGCATATCTTTAAATGGGCTGAATAACGGATATCCATAATTTGAACGATGGATATCCGTAATTTGAATCAGTGATATTAATAAACCGAACTGAATCAATGAAATCCATACCTCGAATTATGGATAGCCATAAATCACCGTAGAGGCTTGTTATTTAAACTTATTATTTGCAAAGACGAATTATTGATACCCATATTTTTAATAAGTGATATCCATAAATAGGCCAAACTATTGACATCCACAACCCGATTCATGAACATCACTTCTTCTTATTATGGATAATATCCAGAAATCTAAATGATAAGTGGATATCACTAATTTGAATAAAGAATATCACTAACTCGACTTATTGAAATCCATAACTCGAACAAGTGATATCCATAAATTGGCAGATGTATGGATATCCATGAATCGATCCATAACTCGAAAAAGTGATATCCATAATTCGAATTAGTGATATCCATCAATCTTTCAGATGTTTGGGCATCTATAATTCGAATTATGGACATCCATAGTTCGAACCATGGATATCCATAAATAATTAGGGAAACTCATACATAGATAATTATGAATATCACTTATTGGGATAATGGAAATCACTTTCTCGAATAATGGATGTCCATAAGTTTTATCGATATCTACAAATAGGGAGTACATAGTAAAACGGCACCCCATAGATCCTGGCCTCTTTGTCCCCTGTTAGGTTGACTGCTGTCTCAGACTCAGCTGCTGCTGGATCTCAGTGATAACAGCTGACTGTGTCCGAAGGTCTGGCTCGGTGGGTGCAGCCGATTTTCCCCGTTCCCGTGATGCTTCCTGGGTGTGACTTCTTTGGGGGGGCATAATCGGTTTTGCTAGTGACTTGCAGTGGCTGCTTTTGAAAGAAAAACAGCAGTGCAGAGCACAGGAACATTTAGACGCAGCTGTTTACGCCGCTAGTACGCAGTAGTTACGTTGCATTTAAAAATGAAACGCCGAGCCGACGAAACAGTTACGCCACAGCAACGCATTATACGCCACACATACGCCACGCATACGCCTCAGATACGCCAAAGGTACGTCGCAGAATCGTCACACATACGCCGTGTACTTCGCCGGACTAGAATTTGCATAAAATACGCCACAGTTCTTCGCGATCGACACACGTATGTAATTTTTGTGAAATACGCCGATGATACGTAATAGTGTGACACTAGCAAAAGGGTGAAACTTCGGCCATGAAAATGCAAAGAACAATGGTTAGAGCAATGCAGAGCAAGGGCGTAGCTGCCTGTACGCAAATACGCCGGTCGGCATTTGAAGAGGCCCCGAATCGCTCACCTGACCAATTGGCAAAGTGCCTATTTCTTATGTCTGAAATTCTTCACAGTCTTGCTAGTACTCTAGTACTCCATGCTACTTACCAAGTTTCAAGGTCACAGGTATATTGGCTCTGGAGAAGAAAAATATTAAAGGTTTATACCATAAATGGGTACGGCGGCCATGTTGGTCATGTGACCTGGACCATTTGAACAAATTTTTGGTCAATCAACCCCTGAAGGCTCTATATGAAATTTGGTTACAATTGGCCCAGTGGTTTTTGAGGAGACTGATATTGTAAAAATGAGAGTGTTCTGGGTCAAAAGTTAAAGAATGACCTTGACCTATTGTACTCATAAATCTTCATGTACTCATTAAGATGACTGTATATACCAATATTAAGGCCTAAATCTTCAAAACTTCCCATGAAATCTTATATTCTCGCATTTTCTCATATTTGACCTTGTCCTAATGTACTCATTCCAAGGTCATCATTTTGAATAATCTCTATAGTACTGGAGTACCCAATGCTACATAACAAATTTCAAGGCCATCAGTCAATAGGCCCTGGAGAAGAAGATTTTTAAAGATTTTTACCATATATGGGCATGGCGGCCATGTTGGTCATGTGACCTGGACCGTTATAAAACGTTTTCATTCCGTCAACCCCTGAAGGCTCTATATGAAATTTGGTTTCAATTGGCCAAGTTGTTTTTTGAGGTGATTGTTTGAAATTGTCAAAATATGAGAGTTCTGGGTCAAAGGTCAAAGAATGACCTTGACCTCTTGTACTCACAAATCTTCATGTACTCATTAAGGAGACTGTATATACCAATTTTAGGCCAAATATCTTCAAAACTTTCCATGAAATCATATGTTCTAGCATTTTCCTATATTTTACCTTGCTGTAAAAAATAGCCATCAGAGGAGATGGCAAATCCCCCAACCGAAGACCCCATGGGCCTTGGTAAAAAGGGTGCACTTCAAAACACATATTAGTAATATATTGTCGTTCTTTTATGCTTCTAATTGACATTAACTTAACAGATGCATGATTATCTAACACTCAGTCTAAAACAGTATGCTTGACTGCTAAAAAGAGGTAATATCTCAAACAGCAACCATATACACAAATGTATAGCATACGATACATTCAACTTTAAAAATGTGTGAATAACTTCTAAAGTACAAGCCCTACAAACCTAATTTTGAGCTCTCTAGTAAATGAATTTGGACAAAGAATCCAAATCTGGAAAAGAAAAAAAATTATATATATTTTTTTTAGGGGGGGGGAGGGGGGTGAGGGAGGGGGCACGGGAATGTGAAGGAGTCAGAGAGAGTTAGGAACACTGATAAGATATCACAGCATGATCATCAATATTCTAAAAGGTACACGGTTATTCAAATTCTGGAGCTGGCCAGGGTTATACAGATATGGAGCAGAGAGTCAAACAGCAGCTCAAACTACCAAAGGGAAATAACTCACAAAGTATAAAAGCAAGAGTTATCATTCATATATGAGAAAAATTGTCATGACCTGTTCTGCATATCTGTGAAGTATCATGAAAATATTTCAAAAGGCATTCAAGCAATGGAGTGGACACCTAAAATCATCAAAGGGATGTAACTCCAAAAGTAAGATAGCAAGAGTTGTCATTCTTGTTCGCGACACATCATCATGACCTCTTCTACATATCTGTGAAGTATCATGAAAATATTCCAAAAGATATTCAAGTTATAGAGTGGACACGAAATCACAAATAACTCAAAAAGTAATAAAGCAGGAGTTGTCATTCTTGTTCGCGACACATCGTCATGACCTGTTCTACATATCTGTGAAGTATCATGAAAATATTCCAAAAGGTATTCAAATTATAGAGCGGACACGAAATCATACCTAAAATGATCAAGGGGAAATAACTCAAAAAGAAAGACAGCAAGAGTTGTCATTCATATTCGCGACACACCGTCATGACCTGTTCTACATATCTGTGAAGTATCATCAGGATATTGCAAAGGGTATTCAAGTTACAGAGCGGACACGAATCTGCCAAAAAATCACACCTAAAACTATCAAGGGGAAATAACTCTAAAAGTAAGAATGCAAGAGTTGTCATTCTTGTTCGTGACACATCGTCATGACCTGATCTACATTGCTGTGAAGTATCATGAAAATATTCCAAAGGGTATTCAAGTTACAGTGCGGACACAAATCTGCCAAAGAATCACCAAAGGGGAGATAATTCAAAAAGTACAATAGCAAGAGTTACCATTCTTGTACGCGACACATCGTCATGACATGTTCTACATACCTGTGAAGTATCATGAAAATATTCCAAAGGGTATTCAAGATATAGAGCGGACAAGAAAATGTTTACGGACGGACGGACGGACGCCAGGCTCATCGCTATATCCCCCGAACCTTTCGGTCGGGGGATAAAAGGGTCAAGGTCAACCCAAGGTCATAATTTGAACAATCTTGATAGTACTTGAGTACCCAATGCTACATAACAAGCTTCAAGGCCATCGGTCAATTGGTTCTGAAGAAGAAGATTTTTAAAGGTTTGTACCATATATGGGCGTGGCGGCCATGTTGGTCATGTGACCTGGACCATATGAATAAATTTCCGTTCCCTCAACCCCTGAAGGCTCTATATGAAATTTGGTTTCAATTGGCCCAGTAGCTTTTGAGGAGATTGTTTGAAGTTGTCAAAATATGAGAGTTCTGGGTCAAAGGTCAAAGAATGACCTTGACCTCTTGTACTAATAAATTTTCATGTACTCATTAAGATGACTGTAGATACCAATTTTTAGGCAAAGATATCTTATGTTCTAGCATTTTACCACATAAAAGCACAAGGAAGCAAATTAGACCTTACGGTAAAAAAGGTCAAGGTCAACCCAAGGTCATAATTTGAACAATCTTGGTAGTACTCACGTACCCGATGCTACATACCAAGTTTCAAGGCCATCGGCCTATTGGTTCTGGAGAAGAAGATTTTTTTTAGGTTTTTACCATATATGAACATGGCGGCCATGCTGGTCATGTGACCAGGGCCGTTTGAACAACTTATCGTTCCTAAGACCCCAGGAGGCTACATATGAAATTTGATTTCAATCGGCCCAGCGGTTTCAGAGGAGAAGTCGTTTGAAATTGTTGACGGACGGACGACGGACGATTGAATAGAATAGAACGGAGCCTGTCCATACTTAAAGCTCCCCCGGCGCCTTCGGCTCAGGTGAGCTAAAAAGGGTGTAAAAATTACTGATGTGGGTAAAATAAAGGGATGTTAAGGTCAAATAAATAAGGATCTGATAGGTCAGCCTACAAAATTAAAAAATAAAAATAAATTGTTCGAGTTAGTTTGTAAAAAAAAAGAAATGGGCTCCCTCAAGGTGAAAAAAAGTAATTGTTTACAAAGGCCAGTGAAAAAAATAACCTGGCTCCACTCTCCCAGAATATCAAATGGTCGGTCTCTAAGATAAAATATTAAGATACATTAACGATTTTTCTAATTTTAAAGCTATACTGAGTACAAGAAACGATGATTACTGTCAATCTCCTGAATGTATCACTACTCATAAGCATTAAACTTCATCTTAATAAACAATTATATTGATGAATTAACATTATGCACATAATTAAAAACTACTAAGGATTTACTGAATAAGTATCCATTGTTGCTTTAAATTCAAGGAGAATACTCTGAATCAGGAGAAGCTACGGAAGCCCGCTCATATCATACATGCCTATCGGTATTAAATGATATACTGATTTTTTCTTATGTTTCAAGATTGGCTTTAGCCTTTTTCTATCGTCATCTTTAAACTTCAGATTCTTAAATTACATGTACAGCCAAGTGTCAAAAGTCTTTCCCCAAAATATTTTTCCATTGACTTTAGTGCATTTGCAAGTGTGCAAGAAATTTTACTGTGAGACATGTGTTCAACTATTCTTCATAATTTTTGCATACTTAAAACCCTAAAAGATTTCTGCAATATAAAATATTTTTTATTTTGCCCTAGACCTACTTACAGTTAAGTTGCAAGTCTTTGAACTTCAATAAAATTTTCAGAAATGCAGCTTTCCATTGACGTCAATGGTGACGTTGTCCAAAATTTGCTGAAAAAGTATAGGTGTTGTCTTTAACAGCATATTTCTAAAAGAACAATTAATTAGAGTTCAAATAAAAATCATTAGTTGTTGCCAAAAATATTGCTCTTTCTAACCATATAAATTTGAATATTGTCAGATAAGCAGTTTTGCTACAGCAGAATTCCCCGCACACTTGACAATGCATTGAAGTCTGTTGAAAATCTGTTTTTGGGGAAAGACTTTTGACACTCGGCTGTACTATAATTTGCTGAAATTGTAATAATTTTGCAGGATTAACTAGAAAATTATTGATTAAGTGAGAATGTATAGCTTTACGACAAATATATTTTTCCATGGTAATTCATTACCTCCAATTTCACAGATGAAAATAATAGACTTTGTCTAAAAAGTATATTATAGGTCGATGTGTTTATCAAGGGTCATAACTGTGGGAGAAGGCATGTGATTATGACCATGGAAAAATATTATCTATTTTTAGCTCACCTGAGCCGAAGGCTTGCAAGGTGAGCTTATAGTATAGGCTTGGTCCGTCGTCCGTCGTCCGTCCTCCGTCGTCCGTCCACACTTTTAAACATTAATATCTGCTAAAGTAGCTGGCCAAATTTGATCAAATTTTATGTGTAGCATTGTTGGGGTGGGGGATTGATTGCGTATAGTTTTGGTATAGATTGGTTTAAAACTGTGGTTACCATGGCAAGAAAAAGGTCCAATTGGCTTATAATGGAGAAACTGTTGTCCGGGCCCTAGCTTCTTCATTTTTGATCGCAACTTCTTCAAACTTGCAGATATCCAGGACAGCCAAAACATCTCGGACCAGTTCGAATGTGGGCCAGGTTGGACGATTCTTTACAGAGTTACTTGCCCTCGAGCGATAAAATATTTTCCCTTAGACTTATAATGGGGAAAATGTTGTCCGGGCCCTAGCCTCATCATTTTTGATCGCAACTTCTTGCAACTTGCAGGTATCCAGAACAGCCAAAACATCTCGGACCAGTTCGAATTTGAGCCAGGTTGAATCATTCTTTTCAGAGTTACTTGCCCTTGAGCGATAAAATATATAATGGGGAAAATGTTGTCCGGGCCCTAGCTTCTTCATTTTTGACTGCAACTTCTTGTAACTTGCAGGTATCCAGGACAGTCAAAACATCTCGGACCAGTTCGAATTTGGGCCAGGTTGGATCATTCTTTTCAGAGTTACTTGCCCTTGAGCGATAAATATTTTCCCATAGACTTATAATGGCGAAAATGTTGTCCGGGCCCTAGCTTCTTCATTTTTGATCGCAATTCATGTAACTTGCAGATATCCAGGAAAGCCAAAACATCTCGGACCAGTTCGAATTTGGGCCAGGTTGGACGATTCTTTACAGAGTTACTTGCCCTTGAGCTATAAAATATTTTCCCATAGACTTATAATGGGGAAAATGTGGTCCGGACCCAAGCTTAATCGTTTTTGATCACAACTTCTTGCAACTTGCAGGTAACCAGAACAGCCAAAACATCTCGGACCAGTTCGAATTTGAGCCAGGTTGAATCATTCTTTTCAGAGTTACTTGCCCTTGAGCGTTAAAATATATAATGGGGAAATTGGTGTCCGGGCCCTAGCTTCTTCATTTTTGACTGCAACTTCTTGTAACTTGCAGGTATCCAGGACAGTCAAAACATCTCGGACCAGTTCGAATTCGGGCCAGGTTGGATCATTCTTTTCAGAGTTACTTGCCCTTAAGCGATAAAATATATAATGGGGAAAATGTCCGGGCCCTAGCTTCTTCAGTTTTGACTGCAACTTCTTGTAACTTGCAGGTATCCAGGACAGTCAAAACATCTCGGACCAGTTCGAATGTGGGCCAGGTTGGATTATTATCCTCTCGCACTATGAAGTTGTGGACGGGATAAAGGATCTGTCCCGTACATACGTATGTATGTATGTATATTCACCGTTTGTCATCGCTCTAGCTACCTCATTTATCAGCCGATTTTGATGTAAGTTCGCACAAGTATTTGGTATGACATTACCTCAAACGAGTTTGCATTTCAGCATGATGGGGTCAAGGTCAAGGTCACAGTGGCTATTTTTAGAAAAACTTTGTCATCACTCTAGCGCCTTCATTTGTAGACCGATTTCGATTTGACTTCACACAAGTAATAAGTATGGCAATATCTTAGACAAGTTTGCGTTTCAGCATTCTGAGGTCAAGGTCAAGGTCATAGTGGCTATTTTAGAAAACTTTTGTCATCGCTCTAGCTCCTTCATTTATGGACCGAATTCAGTTTGATATCACACAAGTGATTGGTATGGTAATATCTTGGACAAGTTTGCATTTCAGCGTTCTGAGGTCAAGGTCAAGGTCGCAGTGGCTATTTTTAGAAAAACTTTGGCATCACTCTAGCGCCTTCATTTATTGACCGATTTTGGTGAAACTTCACACAAATGTTTAGTATGACAATATCTTGAATAAGTTCGCGTTTTAGTGTCCTTAGGTCAATGTCAAGGTCACGGTGGCTATTTTAAAAAAACTTTGTCATCATTAAAGTGCCTTCATTTATGGAATGATTTCGATTGTACTTCACACAAGTGATAAGTATGACAATATCTCGAACAAGAACGTGCTTCAGCATTCTGGGGTCAAGGTGAAGGACACAGTGGCTATTTTTAGAAAAACTTAGTTATCGCTCTAGCTCCTTCAGTTTGTTGACTGAATTCAATTTGATATCCCACAAGTGATTAGTATGACAATATCTTTGACAAGTTTGCATTTCAGCGTTCTTGGGTCAAGGTGAGCTTATAGTATAGGCTTGGTCTGTCGTATGTTCACACTTTTAAGCATTAATATTTGCTAAAGTAGCTGGCCAATCTTGATCAAATTTGGCAACAAAAAGGTCCCATAGACTTATAATGGGGAAAATGTTGTCCGGGCCATAGCACCTTTAGTTTTGACCCCAACTTCTTCAAACTTGCAGGTATCTAGGACAGCCATGAAATATTGGACCAGTTGGAATTTGGGCCAGGTTGATGATTTTTGTCTTTTTCATTTTCCACCCTGAGGGTCACAGGTATGATACCACCATCTATGTGTTCAATTTGCCCTTAGAGTAACTTACCCTAGAGTACTGAGGCTGAATGGACTCAGGTGAGCTACAGGACCAATGGTCCTCTTGTTATTGATGAGAACAAATATTTGAAAGTCTAACGAAAGTCATTTGAATACTGCAGAAAATATTGCTATCAGAGGATTTACTTCAATAAACTGGTCAAAGGTTGTAACTGGCAGAACAAACAAACAATAAAATCCTATCCGGATGATGTATGATCCATTTTGCTGATGAGAATAATTTTTTGAAAATTCCATGACAACCAGTTGATAATTGAAGGAGCAGTTGTAACGACAAGATTTGAGTTGCAGCAACAAGAATTATCTCAATGGACTGCCCCATAGCTTCAGTCTGCATAAAAAGGGCTTTCCCTAACTCCAATAAAGTATGATCTACATCAGATGATGATTACAATCTTTAAATTTTCATGACTAAAAAAGGATTTGCAGCCACAAATTTTGTATTGTTGAATAGATCAAGGGCTGTAACTCTTGACAGAAAATATTCGAACATGCTCCGGTAATAATATGGCTTTCTTCAGAAAATGACAAAAATACCTTGAAAGTTAAATTAAATTGGCGTCCCATGACAGATCAAGGGCTGTAACTACAAAAAGAAAAGGACCCGATCATCCATGGCTGAAATAAATTATGAGCGAAATCAAACGATGATAACAAAATCCTGAAAGTGTTGAGAAAATCGACTGAAGACTGGAGGAGTTGTGGTCACAAGATTTATCCACAGATTTGCAGATCAAGGGCCGTAACTCTAGCAGAAAGTTTCGATTTTGACCCCCCATAAAATATGATTCACATCAGATTGTGATCTAACAATGCCCTGAAAGTTTTACGAAAAGCGGATGACAATTGAAGGACTTTAGGCCACAAGATTTGTTTATGGACAGACGGACCCATTTCTATAGCCCGTCGACTACGTCGCGGGACGGGCGCTTGATTCACTGTTAATCGCAACACCGCTCTGCCCATTCCGTGATTCACGGAATTGGCTGAGCGGTGATCCTGTTACACATCGAGCGCCAGCCAGGCGTTCAAGTTGTTGAACTGGGCCCAGTTGTTCAAAACTATCGACGTCGTAACTGAGTTCACTTTACACACAGTATCCGAACGCACTGTACCATCTCTTCCGGTTTTCATAGCGTTGTATCGAGAGTACAACATTCGCTTATAACCAGTAGTCGGAAATCATTATATTTTGAGATTTTATCTGGAATCTGCTGCGTCATTTATAGTTATTCAGCCTCGACAAAGTAAAGAGGTAAGTTTAATATAATTTGCTCTTCGGTCTTTTACTTTATTACCCTGTACAATGAAAAACTGACGGCCGTCACAGAAATTTTATTCCGAACAGCATAATTTAACACGAGTTTGTGTCGTGCAAAACCTAGCAATCATCCATTTATCAAAACTAACAAACTGTAGATTGATAACGCCTTCCGTTTGTTTTAAAGATTTTTATAAAACATGTAAGAAAAGGCTCAAAATGGTTTTACAATCATGCCAAGGGCTATTTGAATACTGTACCATTTACTATCCACCCATACACGACATTGTACAGGGCAATGAAGTAAAAGACCGAAGAGCAAATTATATTAAACTTCCAAAGCTGAATAAGCATGAATTATCCTGCAGATTCCAGATAAAATCTCAAAACACAATGATTTCCGACTACTGGTTATAAGCGAATGTTTGTACTTTCGATTCGACGCTATGAAAACCGGAGGAGATGGTACAGTGCGTTCGGATACTGTGTATTTCAATCAGGTTCTGCATTTATTACTCCCATTTGTCATCGCCGGTATAGAAAAAATCGAGCGATGTCCAGTCTCCTAAATCACAGTGCATAAATATTAAGGTACGGTAGGTAACAACATTTATTGCAAATTTTCACTGTCTTGAACAACGTACCGCGTATTTATTGTGTGTTGAGCATTGCACATTTTAACAAGCAACGAATGCATTTTTTTTCTGTAAATATGAATTCTCGTACTACAGCTTGTTAGCAGAGTAAAACTAAACAACAGCGTTTCATTCCCGAATAGGTATTAAACAATTGAGCCGCGACGTGACAAAACCAACAATGTGGTTGTGCTCCCAGTGCAGACTCAGATCAGCCTGGACATCCGCCTAGTTTGACCAGACTATTCGTTTAGTACTCAAAGGGTAGCTAAGGGTCTCAGCTACCTCCACGCGGACAGCGAAGACTCTGATCAGACTGGGCGGATGCCCAGGCTGATCTGAGTCTGCGCTGGGCGCACATCCACATTGTCGGTTTTGTCGTGTCGTGGCTCAATTAATAACGACAAAGTTGGTGTGCCGTACATTGATTAGTAAACACAAAGATTTGAAACTGGGTTTAACTTTCTCCCTTTTTTCAAGTTTTGTGCATTCTTCATTTTTGCAAATAAATATTGTTTCACCTGATCTTATAAGTAAGCTAAACGGAAATCATTTCTCTGTAGCCAATAATATGCAACAACCAAATAAGAATAGGTAAACTTTTATACCCCAGCGCACACATGTGCTTGCTTTTCCTTCTCTTGGAGGGACATGTAACGTAGAACATGTTGTGTTCTTACCACCCCTTATTGACCCACCGAGTTGGGAGACTCGTGTAGGCCCGGGCATGGAGGTAGGAGCGTTTTATTTCCTTCCAGCAAATCCATGACTTGCCAACTGCTTATGATATAAACGACCAGACTCAATGAACCAAAGTTATTGGGCCTATCCCTAACCACTGTCCCTAACCTACATGGACCCACTTAATATAGCTGTTTAACCAAGCTGAGCACGGGCCGCTCGGGTATTGCAGGTAACGCTTGATTCAGAGCCGGAAGGAGCACCACAGAATAGACCTTTAACCTCAGAATCCAGTGTGAAAAGTACCTCCAGCATCAGTAAAACCGATACCATCACATGGAACAAACATCCTAATAATTACAATCCACCAGCTATCATTCTTCAGGTTATAAGGCAAAATCAGTGACCCATGAAATATAAGTCATTGACCTACAAATATAATTGCAGGTCACTGGTTGTGTATCACGCTAAGTCAATACATCCAGGGGCCGTATTTATAAACGCCTTAAGTGGTTGCTATGCTGTTGCTAAGGCTAAATTTTTATGAAGGGGATTCCCTACAACTACGAAATTTGCTATGGAGGAACAGTCTTTTTAAGACCGTTCCTCCAGAGCAAATTTCATAGTTGTAGCGAATCTCCTTCATAGAAATTCCGCCTTAGCAACAGCATAGCAACGACTCAAGTGTTGTTTTAAATACGGCCCCAGGACAACATTAATCCCTCAGTCTTCAAGATATGATAGTATCACTGGATCGTGAAATGTAGATCACCGACCCAAACTCATGGAATGAACCAAATGTTTTCATTTTATGCACCAGTCATTTGCAACCACGACCCCCATAGGGCCGGGATAACAGGGGCATAGTGGAGCTTAGGTACCGTGTTTTTACTTAAGAGGTGTCCCTGCAGTGCCGTGGATACGCCGGGTTTTTGATTCCCGCCAAAACAGCGGGGAAAATGGTGGGGTGTTTTTGACGAAATTTAGCGCGACACACTGTCAGAATAAGGATTTATAGAGCGCCTTCCAAAATCCATAAAACAACCTTCAAAATATAAGGCAATTCTCTCTGGACAATATAGCTTTAGCCTTTTTCAAATTACCAGCTTGCTACCATGAATAGAACTTAAGAATCTGCCTGTGGCAAAAGTCTCCAAAGCTAAATTCCAAAGTCAGTGGACCATGAATTATAGGGCATGAGGTCATAGTAAATTCCTGCTGGACTCATAGAGATTAACTTCCTACCATTTGTAAGCCGGGAGATGGTACCTGGGTCAAATATCTTAACATGGTCTTCAGACGAATGGACGTGCACACACACGGACAAGCTCATTGCAGTATGCCCCTATCAACTCGAGGGCATTGGGGCGGGGGAGGGGGGGGGGCATAAAAAAAAGAAAAAAAAGTAAGACCACTATAGTAAACTTCGCGTTATACATTACAGGACACATTCAGATCAGGGTCTATTACATACAGTCTTTCATTGTCGTCCAGTCATCGTCTTGGTGTGACTGAAATACTGTTGAAAATGCCGTAAAATCGCAGTTGATCTATCCATCTATTACATCCATATACTGTAATACAAACTGACATAAGATTTGACAGAAAGCAATATACAGTAAGGGTATTGAACGCAAATTCTTTTTATTGGTACTGCTTGTCGCATGTTTTTATACCCCCGGCATACGAAGTATGACGAGGGGTATATAGCTTTCGTCCGATGTCCGTTCGCCCGTCCTTCCGTCCGTCCTTCCGTAAGTTAACATTTGCGTTAAAGTTTTGCGTTAAAGTTTTTAAGATCTTATATTATCCAAACCCTTTGTTGGATTGGGTTTATATTTGACATGGTGATGGATAATGGTCTACAGTTTTATTCCATACCACCCCCAACCGTGCCTTTTGACCTAGAGGTCAAGGTCACAGACTTTGACTTTTCATGTTAAAGTTTTGCGTTAAAGTTTTTAAGACCTCTATATAATTCAAACCCTTTGTTGGGTTGGGTTTATGTTTGGCATAATGATAGATGTTGGTCCAAAGTTTTATTTTGTACCACCCCACCCATGCCTTTGACCTATAGGTCAATGTCACGGACTTCGACTTTTCATGTTAAGGTTTTAAATTTTTTAAGAGCCTCTTTATAATTCAAGCCCTTTGTTAGGTTGGGTTTATATTTGGCATGATGAGAGATGTTAGTCCATAGTTTCATTCTGTACCACCCCCACCTATGCCTGTGACCTAGAGGTCAAGGTCACGGACTTTGACTTTTCATGTTAAAGTTTTGCATTAAAGTTTTTAAGATCTTTATATAATTCAAACCCTTTGTTGGGTTTAGTTTATGTTTGGCATGATGATAGACGTTGGTCCAAAGTTTTATTTTGTACCATCCCCACCAATGCCTGTGATCTATAAGTCAAGGTCATGGACTTTTCATGTGAAAGTTTTGTGTTAAATCTATATTCTAAATCCTTATTTTTCCCATCTTCTTCAATAGGACTTTTTAGCTCGCCTGAATGAAAGCTCGGGAAGAGCTATTGTTGTCACCCTGGCGTGGCGTCAGCGTCAGCGTCGGCGTCCGGATTGGATGCTTTGGTTAAAGTTTTTTAAATACCTATATCTCCTTAACCCATGGATGGATTCTTTTGATACTTGCACTGTCGTTAGATATTGGTCCAAAGTATAACAGGGTACCACCCCCACCCCACTCCGTGACCTTGATGTCAAGGCCATGGACTTAGAAAATTGGGATTTTTTTTT
>OZ022505.1:29110645-29271545 GCA_963989385.1 Ctena decussata
CTAGATGTGGGTGTTGCGCATTTCATTACTGGTTATAAACAGACGCAACCGAATCGAATTCACCATTTTTAGTCAAGCCGTAAGACGGCTTGACTATATATTAATATAAGTCCAAGTTTTTTATGTGATGCGTTTGGTGATTTAGTTGCTTACTGATGAATCAAGAATCGATTATACGAGAAAGAAAACTTAAAACCTGACTGTTAACAGTCTCATGTAAATAATAATTATTAATTGAAACGTGGGACTAGATCTAGATGCGCAAGTAATAAAGGAAGTGAGTAATTTGGATTCGGTCCGTAAAAATACCGGAACGAGAATAGAGAATAGATAAGAAGTGTAACCCGCACCCGCATCCGCGTAAACCGCATTGGAATTTTATGAATGGCTGAACATGTATGTAGCAGCAAAATAAATAAAGTTAAAGACAGGGAAGGGACTATATAAGGAGGATTAACTACCAAAGTGTCATTCTGTCTATTGATCTCATAGTGTCAACACCTCCAGTCAGCCAATAAAATCATTATTACTGTTAATTCTGGTCCACTGATTGGTTAACTAAATTTTCACACCTTTACCTATACAGGTAACATTGTTACTTGCTGGGAACCAGACCCCCCGGCAGAGAAGTTCTGCTTTAAGGCATTGAAATAGTTACATATAGGACTAATCATTTCAAACCCACTTAGAAAATACGTAAGTCTGATCTAGTTGAGACTATAAACACAAAAAGTCGAATTCAAAGTAGGTAAAATGTTTAATCCGTACCAGCGATAGAATACCCGCGTTGGGAGTTAAAATCCCATAAATGCCCTCTTAGCGGTAAAATGTACGTCTAAAGATGAAGACAAATGATATATAAAACGCAATGTCAAATCACACCAACAAAATACGTAAAAACACGAAAATACTGGAACGCACCAGAATGCACGTGTTTTACCGAAACGAACTATATATAAATAAATATGCTTTTCCAACACGGATACTCCATTTTTTTTGGGTTTTAACACGAAGTGCTTATTTGGCGAAAATTATTATTTGAGCCACATACTATTATTGTGCAACAGAATAACATAACGATACCTTTAGTAGCTCCTAAAAGAAAATGCATGTTCGGGAATTCTAGTCAACTGATTGAATTTTTTTTTCATAGCTTTACCTGTACAGCACTTGTTTCATATAAACACATCCCAACTATTATTGCCTCTCTTGCAACGCAAAAATGCCCTAACTATTATAGCTCCTCTTGAGAAACAAGTGCCTGTGCTGTACAGGAAATCTGATTTGATCAGGGTATCGTTTAGACGATCATTTTCTGTTGTACGTCATTTTAATGAAATTTTCATATGAAACTCAAACTAAAAAGTCAAATTCCTGTGTTCTGATCATATGCTTAAAACATATTAGGCATATTCCGTGCCACCCATGTGCACATGGAAATTCCCGGAAATTCTGCATTTTTTGTCTAAAGACAGAGTGGTACTACAAAAGAATGATTAACGTCCATTATGTAATAAGCTAATCGCTACGTGCCTCTAGTGCCTGATTACCCTAAAATTCTAGTCAGTCATTGTATACTGCATTCAGATTGTCTGCGTATGTGTACTTGATCGTGTGCGTATGTACGTCCCCAATCTTGTTAGACTCGGGTATAGATTTTTGTAAGAGATAGATGAATAGATTGCCTGTTACGGTAGCAACTTGATACTTTAAGTACATCAGCAATGTGCAATTACCGATATTACCAGGTTATTTTGACCCATATTTCAATGCCCACTGATTTCGCATTTTTTGCTACTTTTATACAGTTAATATATTTGTAACTATTCAGTTCACTGCATTATAGTTTTTAGAATGTGGCCAAAATCTGAAAATTTTGGCCATAAAATCCCCATCAATAGACCAAAATAAATGATAATAATAAAGGACTTAAGTATTTGTTTCCACTTTAACAGGTTTTAGCTCTCTGAAAACTAACGACATCATCTCTAAGAACAGCCCAAGCAGTGCAATGTTTTACATTGCTGATACATAAATGTCGTCCCAGAGATGGACTGTCACAATGTGGCTTGACTTCTCTGACGGCATTTCGTCAGAACTAGCTTGTCGTTTCTATAGTTTATCCGTTGCCTCCAAAAGGTAGAACTATTTAGTCGAAGTATTCAGTTTCGAACTATTTAGTCTCGCTAAACTCAAAAAGTTAAACTCAAGTTGATGGGCAGGTCTTGACAGTCAACGGATACCATACTTAAAGGATATGTCTATTTATTGTTTTCTTCTTCTTTTTCTTATATTATTTTTTTTGTTTTATCAATACGTAACTTGACAGAGTATCTACAAGTTCTGAACATCAAAATGCGTCAACGTGTGTGCATATGCCACAGCCAAACATCACAATTAGGTCGATTTCAATATAGTCCAGTGGCCTGCATATGTGTATAGTTTCTGATATAAATTCTATATATCAGACAGCAAATGGATAAAACGAATTTCAGCTGGCTGAAGCCTAAGATTACACGGTTTGCGAATAATTACTCTCACTTGCCTCTGTAATGATCGTATAATTTGAAGGGCAATGTTTCATTACGTTCTGAATGAAAAGAGCTTGTGAAGCAAAATAAAACGTTTTCATTCAGTGCAGCATATCGACTGAATGATATTGTGTCATCGCAACTTGCTCCGCATCGTGAATGCAAACATTTCACCGGACTACAACGACATAGGCCAAGCGATATGGTGTGTTGATAATCTAAGTGTACTGCTGCAGAATTTTAGTAACAATGCTTGCTATCTTGGATTGACTTGTTATCTGCAATGCAAATACCGACACAAAGTAAAATTGCTTGGATTTCCGCGCACTGCCTAATAAATTTCAGAGCGTCACATGAAAAGAGTGATAAAACATTTCTAACAGCGTCTTTAATTTTCTTCATCTACACTCTTTTAAGAATGTTTGTTTTTTAGATCTTTGAAAAAAAAACGATGCCGCAAACCAGAGTTATTAAAGTTTATCTAGCCAATATGTAAATTGTATCCAATCAATAAAATGAAAACAAAAAATCGGGTTTGTGTGAATTGTGTTTACTTTTGCAATAATCCTTAATGGTATTTCTTTGTTCTTCTCGAAACCTGTGCTGGAAGCATTAATTAATATGAAAATGTTAAAAATAAAATTTCCGATTTTCGGCTTCATAAGACCCAAAATGTCAGACGCTGTCACATGTACGGATTGTGGTGCAACGTCGGTTAGCCTTATATACCTTATTTGAGCGTCCATTTTTATGGGGTGGGGGGGGTGGGGGGGGGCGTCTCGGTAGCGTAAAGATTAATGCTGACGCACGTTGCAGTGTTATGCGTCGTTGCCGCATACAGGAGCGACATTAAAGATACCCGACCAGCGACATTAAAATATCTAAAAAGAAGTATGTCTGCACTGACGTTGGAATGACAAAAGTCGCCTCCATTACTTAGGAAAATAGAAAAAAAGTAATAATAAAACACAAAGATCCCCGTATTCGGGGTGTGAGGCAACGTCGGTTAGCCTTACAGACGTTATTTGAGCCTTCTTTCTGGAGAATTTTCGGTAAAACTGAAACACGTTGCAGTTCTAGGCCCGAAGCAGCATTCATGGGTGTTCAAACTCGATAGTTTAAATTCAGTTTTTAAGTTTTATTGATAAACCTTTGAGGTCAATAATTAAAAGGAAACCAGCCGTCAATAAATTATGCACTGTATTTAGAAGTTATGACAATTTTTCGAATGATAATATTAATTGCTCTTTATTAACCGATATTAGGCTTATCATCGTGAAACTGCCATAAATCAGAAAATGTGTTTCCGCTATCTTATATATTAGGATTACGGCAGTGCTCCTACTTATATTTTATTTTTGAAATAAGGAAACTAATTAAACTGCTGTATTATGAGTGCAGCTTTATGAACATATTGATGAGGAGAATAATGCGTTTCATGCTTTACTGTCCGAAGATACATACGAAATATACTGAACGCCAAAAGAAACGCATACAAAGTAAATATATGAAATTGGCAAAAGTAGGCAAATGCTACTGTCTCCACCTTGTTAGTGTGACATGTCCATGAGTTTTTGAAGAAAGGAACATCTGAAATCCTCAATATCTCTTACACTGTAACTGTGAAAACCAATACTTTCAGGATGGGATTAAATTAAAAGTTACAAAACTATTAAGCAATCTTTAAGAGGTAATATTCTAAGCTGCAGAATCTTTGTGAATCACGATTTACCTGCGATTGTGAATCTGTTTATCAGAATAAAATTTGCCATACTTCTTTTTACTCTTGGGCTGTCTTTAATTCTTGACAAGAAAAGTTAGGTATCAAGAAAGCGTAAACAGACATTTCACTTTAACATAGGGTTTTCCATTGAATATTCTAACTCTGGTATGTTCGAATAGATAAGGAAAATCTTTGTATCAGTAATAATACTGTAGTGACATGTAACACATTAAATAATCCATAAAAGATATGGCAGCGGGTAGCAAAAAACAGTGTCGTTATGGGTCTTCAAAAATTACTCTTTATTTAATACAAAGGGAGGTGATTTGAAAACTGACCGATTTCATAGCGCTGTCGTTCAATAAATAACCATAACATTCATATGAATTTAGCGGTTTTCTAACAGTTGGATATTAAAGACCATTTCTGCACACAATACGCTTTATTGGAAAAGGAATAGTCTGTGCAATGTTCGATTTAGATTTACCTAGTGACAGTGCCGAGAAAAAAGAATATAAACTTGTGTGCGTTTCTTTTGGCGTTCAGTATATATCAAATAAGAAGAAATAACTACATGTATTAGGATGCTTAGTGGACTGATATGATAAAGTCGTTATCACTGTGAGTTACATGTCAAGTAATAATATTTAAAAGTAGTATATTACATGACGCAAGTTTCTTAATTTTAAGTTCCTTTATCTCTGATGTTTGATCTGCTCGATAAAATCACGTCAAAGCTTTTACCTTTGAATATTTCATTGCTTTGAATGATTTCATTAGTCACCCTGGATACAGCATTGTACATGATTTGAATGATTGTCTTTTATTTAGAAATAACATTGTAGCTTAACTGAGAGACTTTTAATAGCAAGATTATTCACGGGGTTCTCTGAATATAATGTTTATGCCCCTGGTAGCATTATGTTTTCCCTAGTCTGTCTGTCTGTCAGTCCTTCTGCAATCAATTAAAACTTTGCACAGATTTTATACATAAACATAAGCTGTATATTTGACCATTTAGATTCACAACTGGGTTTTTTTTTTAGACAATATTTCAGCAAGCTTATTCTCAAACAATGAGCAGGCTTATCAATAATACACCGCACCAAGTTTGTAGAATCGTGTTTTCTCACATTTAAAGCAGCCGGAAGTTTGCTCAAATGTTGCGTCGAGTTTTTTTTGTTTTTTTTTGTTTTTTTTTGTTTTTTTTTTTTTTCTATTTTTTTTTTTTTTTTAATTGCGTGTGGCATTTCAGAGATGAAATATTTATTATTGATAAAATTATGGAGTTTTCAAACAAATAAAACATAATTGAGCAGCGACACGACAAAACCAACATAGTTGCAAGACTCAGATCAACCTTGGCATCCGGCCAATTAGATCAGAGTCTTCGCTGTCGGCATGGAGTTAGCTAATACCCTTAACTACCCTTTCAGCACACACGGAAGACTCTGATTACCAACAATAACGTGGCAAAGTTTTAGCATTCCCTGATTCGAAAAACCTAACCATTTACTGCCAGGTAGACAGATTTTTTTTTCAATCTCTGGATGGACCGCCGAGGATTCGATTCAGGCAATTTTCTGCACAAAGGCAAAGCGATCCTAACCTCTAGGACACGGTGTCCCTCTCAGAATATAGACAATGATATAAATAACACACTACCAGGGCGGGGCAGCACTTACCTGAAGTTTGCCGGATAATTATTTGCGAAAATGAATCCTAATTAATGAATTATTGTGCAAGTTACCTGAACTATCGAACACTAATTGTGTTTCCCACAGACATAGTATTTAAGCATATTTATGCAAGTGTTCCTGCCGCTCAAAGACGGGAGCATAAAATCATAATGAATTCTGATGAAGAAGCTGTACGATCAGTAACATGCACTTGAAGTTGATTTCACTCCAATTATAAAAGCACCAAACAATAAATGAATCGCAACACGACAAAACCAACAAAGTGGCATGTGCACTCAGCGAAAACTCAGATCAGCCTGGGCATCCGCCCAGTCTAATCAGTGCCCTTTAAGCGCTTAACGAAGACTCTGATCAGAATGGGTGGCCGAGTCTTCAATTGGCGCACATGCCACTCTTTTGGTCTTGTGGTGTCGCGGCTCATTGATTTAATTGTTGTATCACATTTGTTTCCGCATCTTATCACTCGGCAGCTGATGTAAGGATAAAAGCATTTACGGCTG
The DNA here is from genome assembly GCA_963989385.1 of Ctena decussata. Classification (NCBI taxonomy): domain Eukaryota; kingdom Metazoa; phylum Mollusca; class Bivalvia; order Lucinida; family Lucinidae; genus Ctena; species Ctena decussata. The sequence goes on from OZ022505.1 coordinate 29,117,100, forward strand.
ACCGATATTGGCTTCCATAGACCCTTCTTCAGCTAGGGAGCAAACCGTATCTATCCGTCATTGCGTTTTCACTATCAACACAGCAAACGATGGACCAAACTCTGGCCTATCTGAACATCTGCTGCTAAAATATCGGTCGAATCAATCTGTTATTCTGTAAAGTGCATCACCTGCAAGTGACTAAACCGGACACAGAATGTGAAAAATATGTGAATTACAATGTATATATTCAAATATTGTTAATACGTATCACAACGACTGGAGAAGCCTGATCAAGGCTTAAGTGGGTGTCATAAAACATCTTCCGATCGGAAAAATTAACCAGTTAAAATGGAAAACCGACAGAAATGTCCGAATAGCTTTGAATATTTTGGATATATTCCACTGTTTTTGTTATATTTTCAAAACAATGTGGTGCATGTCAAGGAGATACGATATATATCTTTTAAAACAGATGTTCCCCACTCATATTTAAACGATATTAAATTTACCCGCGCCGTGTAGGAAGATAACAAATGCACGTTTGAAACACAAGACACATTCCGGTTACAATGTGCACCTGCGCTAGCTGATGAGATTCTTCGGAAATTGTTGGCGTGAACAAGAAAACATTAGTAACTGCCTAATTGTTTTCTCGTGTCTTGGATCACTAAATAACTATACGTTCTCTCTCTCTCTCTCTCTCTCTCTCTCTCTCTCTGTCTCTCTCTTCTTGCAGTTGTGAGCCTATGCGCTGGTCGCTATCGTTTCGTTTACGCCAAAGATAGCAAACTGACGAATGCACAGCAGTCTACTGAGTTGTGAGTCAGTTTTATTAGCGAATTTTTTTTCTGGACGAGGCAAAGTAACCAACAGGTGCGATAAGATACATTGCGCAAACATGTAATCATGAGTCATGTTTCAGTCCATATAAAATTGTAGTTTCCATATTTATCTTTATTTCTTTATAATGGCAGTGTTAGTACGCCGGATATCAAATCAGTAGTTTGATGTTTGTATAATTGATTTACATCTGATCGACGATCTGTTAGTGGTCTGCAACAGAAAGATATTGTAACTCGTTTATATAATTCTGCCGTATGCAAATTGGATGAGACAAAACTATGAATATCCAGTGAAATGTTTTGTTTCCATTTTCACTCTGAAATGAATTCGGAGTTTCTAGGGTCCCGTTGTAATAGTGACGCTTACTTGCTCGTTTGAAAGAAGTGCTTTTTCAGGCATATCATACTCCCAATGTTTAATTACAGAAGAACAAGAGATTCTCAGATTGATTGCATCTTGGTGAGGAAGCGCTTCCGATCAGGAGTCAACATCCATAGGACAAGGAGTTTTCCTGCAGCAGACATAGGAAGTGACCATGACCTAGTCATGATGACCTTCCGAGTTCGTCTGAAGAAGGCTAGAAAGCCAAACCAGCCAAGACTAAAGTTTGATCTTGAGAAGCTAAGGGACCCAGAGGTGGCATGCACTTTTCAAGCAACAATAGGTGGAAAATTTGCACCACTCATTGGTCTGAGGGATGATGACATGGACATAGATACCATGATTACCACCTACAATACAGTAGTGACTGATGCAGCCAGTGAGATACTTGGGAAGGAACATCGCAGGAAAAAGCCATGGGTCACTAGAGATGTTCTCGACCTCTGTGATGAGAGGAGAAATTTGAAGAAGAAGAGATATGAAGCAGGAGGAGCAGAAGAAAATAGAGAAGCAAACAAGAGGATTCAGAAGGCAGTGAAGAAAGCAAAGGAGGACTGGATAGCTAGTCAGTGCGAGGAGATCGAAACTTACCTGAACAAAAACAACAACAAGAAAGCATACCAGCTGGTGAAGGATTTAACTTCAGAGAAACAGGGAAGATCCACAGCTACCCAGGACAGGTCTGGAAAATGCCTTACAGAAGAACAAGGGATTCTCAGCAGATGGACAGAATATTGCTCACAATTATACAGCCATGAGACTGATGGTGACAATGCGATTCTGGCCTGCAGTCAGCCCCCAGAAGAAGATCAAAAACCGATCCTTCGTGAGGAAGTTGAGATTGCAGTAGCAGCACTGAAGAGGGGAAAATCTGCTGGGGTTGATAATATACCAGCAGAACTTGTTCAGGCTGGCGGGGAGACCATGATTGATGTTTTAACAGATATCTGTAACAGGATCTGGAGAACAGGAGAATGGCCTACCCCATGGACTCAGTCGCTGATTATTACGCTCCCTTTAAAAGGGCAACCTACAGCTCTGCCAGAACTACAGAACCATCAGCCTCATCAGTCATTCAAGCAAAGTCATGCTGAAAGTCATCTTGAACAGGCTTAAAGCATAAGCTGAAGAGATAATCGCTGAGGAACAGGCTGGGTTCCGAGCAGGAAGGAGCACCACAGAACAGATCTTCAACCTTAGAATCCTGTGTGAAAAGTATCTCCAACATCAGCAGAATCTGTACCATGTCTTCACTGATTTCAAAAAAGCCTTTGACAGGGTATGGCATGCAGCCTTATGGGCCACCATGAGTGAATACAATATCCGCGCAAACCTAGTCTGCACCATTGAGCAGCTATACGACAAGGCTACAAGTGCAGTTCTCTCAAGGATTGCACAAGCCACTTCAGCTCTTGCCAAGCTGAAACCCATTTGGAGAGATAACAAATATCTCTTGGATCAAAGGTGAAACTTATGCGCTCCCTTGTCCTTTCCATATTTCTGTATGCCTGTGAATCGTGGACCTTGACAGCAGAGTTAGAGAAAATGACGCAGACCTTTGAGATGAGATGCTACCGAAGGTTACTGAACATTTCGTACAAGGACCATATAACCAATGAGGAGGTTCGTAGGAAGATCCAAGCAGCCATAATTAGAGAATATGATGAACTCCTGACGCTGGTCAAGAAACGGAAACAAAGGTGGTTTGGCCACGTTTCAAGGTCTTCTGGTTTAGCAAAGACAATTCTTCAGGGCACAGTGAAAGGAAAAAGAAGAAGAGGTAGACAGAAGAAGAGGTGGGAAGACAATATCAAGGAGTGGACAGGAATGGATTTTGCCAGCTCAACTAGGGCAGCTGAAGACAGGAAAAGGTGGAAAGGGATTGTTTTGAAGTCATCTGTGGTGCCCCAACGACCTAGTAAGGTTATGGGATAGAATAAAATAGAATATAATACTTCCAAACTTAGTCTCCATATTAAGTTGAATGGATACCCTTCCATGCTTTTCTGTCATTTTTGCAAAGGAAAACATGTTGTGAATCAAGGAATTTACATCTTATATATACTTTTTCGGGACAATGAAGCCTTTCAAGAATAGGGGCTACTCTTAAAGGAAAGAATTTGGTCCTCGAAATAATAATCCATTTAAGAGAAGCCCATCTATTCGGCTGTTAAGACGTAGCTTCCCAGAATGACTTTAAGTTGATATACGTTTACCATGTTTACTGCAAACGAACGAGCATCAGACCGCCAATCTTATGATTGTCTCAAAACACGGAATAAAATGACTTTAGAACAACTAATTTTTCAAGAAAATTTGAAGCTTCTGTTGAAAGATATTCAGTTTTGTGTCACTGAAAAATTGATGGAGCATGGCAATGCTTATCATGCATCTATATAAATGACGTCATATGTCTTTTACCATAGCAACTAGGAGTCCATTTTGACATCAAAATGATGTCATTCTGCCAAGGTACTAAGCACGACAAGTGGTAATCCCATAGTTGCTATGGTAACATATGTATGCCGTCATTGGTATAGGAGCATGGCAAACATTGTTTGCCATGTTCCGCCAATTTTTCAATGCCATTAAAGACTGAAATTCTTTAAACAAAATATCAAAATGTCTCAAACAAATTATTATTCAAGTGATTTAATTCCGTGTTTCAAATGTTTGACCATGCCCGTTTAAATATAGAAACAAATCAAGATATGTCCTTATGAATTCATTTTCCATTTACTTATTTTTATCTATCATTATCATTATCGCTTCATAAAGCCAGATGGCATGCTTACGAATGGTTAATCGTTTTAACTTCTTCCCGGATTTGGCGTAAGGTGACTGGAGTTGCAGACAGTGACTGGTTTAACAGACAATCGTTGGCCGGATACTGTTAAGAGGGTCATCAAAGATGTCTTGAAAACGCCGTCATAACTTCTGTATTAACTGAGCCAGGATAATCGAAATTCACCATAAACAGGTCGCACATAGTGTACACATATATGCTAAAAACTCATGCATGTGACCTACCGATCTCAGAAAAGAGAGGATTCTCGGTGCAGAAACAAAGACAATACCGGCGGTAAAATTGCGCTAATACAACATTTCTAACAAGAGGTGTAGAGAAGAAAACCTTGTATAACTGTTTATAATTCTTTTAAATCATAAGAATTCATGTTCTAAAATGATTGTCTTATATTTAAAGGCCCCATTGCTCTATCATCATGAAAAATTTAATCATGAGGTATCGCTGCAAGCTTCTCAATATAGTTTCTTTATTCTATATGACCGTGATTAGCCAGCTTTAACAAAATAAAGCATCCTTGAGTTTCACATAAAAAGGGTTTGAAAACCTATTTGGGTCATTTTAGTTGGCAACTAAAATGACCTACTTTCGATTTCATAAAATGGTAAAAATACAATGTACAGGCGAGGAGTCCCAATCACTATTCCGCCTGTGTTTATATAGCATTGCTGGGCGGGAAACCAGAACAGGAAATTGTATTTTGTTGAGCAATTTGTTATTTTTCAAAAACTTGTTTTCTCTACTTTTTGCCAGTAATATGACTCGGTATTTGCACACCAACCTACATTTTATTACAAAACGTGAAGATTGAACCGCTTTTTACAATGATTTGAGTTTAGGCGTTTTTACCGTTGATAGGACTATGGAGGCTTTGAGAACATAATTATCAGACAGTTATAGATCCACATGAGCAATTGCATGTGGTCACTGGGCAACAAAAGAACATTACAGGATTTAAACAAATTTGTAGTTTTGGACTTTTGCCTCTGGTTTTTGAAGGCTGCAAATGATAATAAACGAGGCTCGCCGGTTGCATTTTTATAATATATGCATTACAACACGCAATGAGTACTTTTCAATAAAAAACAAACGCCAGGGTAGGAAATACTTCATCAGTTGTGAACCGTCTGTTTCAAATACACATTTTATTTGACATTGAAGTTCCCCCAAAAAGCAAGGCGTTATTATACTCTGAACAATAATAATTTCCTAATGACGACAAGATCTTAACTTTGGTACCGTTTGCTTATTCTAGCATCATTTCTCATGTCTTTTAGCAAAATCCAGGTATATGCAAGTGTTTGAACTAAGCTAAGAGACCTTAAAGTGATGACTAGAGGCCACTGCCACACCCCTAATGTTAGTATTTTCGGATGCTTAGCGACCGGTTTAGCAAGATAATGACATTTCTAGAAATCGTTGACTAGAATGATGGGAAAATGCGTTGGAGTAATGCTGACCTTTTGATTCGCTATCCATTATCATTTGCCTGAAACTTAGTCGTTTGCAGGACTTATTGGATGACCCTCGCATTTAACCTTTTAACTAGTGATTGCGAAAAATTAGACGAGATATATATGTTAGCGACTTCATGCTAATATTCAGAAGAGTCGTCACACGAGCAACCATGTTTTACTCTGTAAATTATAATTTGGTGAGTCACTAGGTTGACTAATGATGTCATTAGCCACTCCGTTTATTTTTTTCAGCCTTCTTTCTTTTATACTCTTTTAATTTAATTATTTGTGCATTTTTTGTGTAGGTGTGTGTGGTGCATTGTTTTTTGTGTCGTTGTTGTTGTTATTGTTTTGTTGTTGTTGTTGAATGTTTCGTTTTTTTGTCTTTTCATCTATTTATTATTATTATGTCTTCTTAAGATAAAGTCATGCGTTTACATAAGTCACATTATGAAACTATACAAACAAGTCCTCGGAGTTAACAAATAATGTGTTTTTTATTAAGTAAAGATAGACAAAAAGAGCTATGTATTTAGATGTAATTGCGCCGTAAATTTTGTTAAAATATCTTAATCTTGCAACAGATGACCCAAGTAGGGCGCATAATAATATGAGTAGCGACTATCCGCGGTGAATCCCTAACTGGGCGTGTGACCGCCATGAGGCAAAGACAGACATCTTCAACTGTCAGACGCCTGCGTTTCTCCGTTTAGACTGGTTTCGCTGTCTCACAACAACAAATAGACCCTGAAAGATCAAACTCATTCAACAAAAAAAAATTAATGTTTAAATGAAAGTTGTGTTGGTTGAAAAAGTATTAATACGACATTTTATTCTTGCGCTTTTGTTACGTTGGATGCATGTCAAATAATACATCATACTGATTCAAATAAACAGGATGGGCATTTTAACTGCAGCTTTCTTTTGAATAATTTCAGCGATTTTCGTTCTGGATTGTCATTAGAATAAAACACGACGTCTAGTTCGACATAATGCTGCATTTGCCCTGCAATTTCATTTGGATTAATCGTTAGTAACCCTAAATCGAGTTGTTGTTGAATATAACTAGGTTAATGTAGTAAATTAACAGTTACGGAAATTAAGGGAAAATTTTCCTCGATGCAGCTCTAATCCAGTTTCGTAGTTCTCGATGACTAACAATAAGTTGAAGGTAGCGTTAGTTTGCCTTAACTTTTTTTTTTTTTTTTTTTTTCACAAAGGAAAATGCAGTTAGCTGAGCCTGACAAAAAATGGATTGGCATTGGTAGTGATACGAAGTAAATATTATTACTCAAGCAATTAAAGCCGAATTGAAAGAAGTTTCGTCGTTTTTATACACATGTAAATGGTTGCCTTTAAAAGATTAACTCCTTGTCAGTTTTCACCCCTAGCAGAATTCCCAGGCTATACTGAATTATTGGAAAATCCCCTCAAGTTTAAGGGAGTTCAGTGAGTTTTCGGTGAAAACATACGAGGTGCTAAAATCAGACATGTAATACGTTTCCATATTATGTAATCGGTCACTTTATGGTCTGTAAAAATAAATTTAGTTACATAAAAATGCACCGGAAATATTTTAAACATTTGTGTTTTTATGCCACAACCCCAAATAAAGACACGTCGAGCAAAGTTAATATAAAATATCCAGGAATACATGTAATTAAGTTTCACAACCCTCCCGCAACACTAAATGGGAAAATGATAGAAACAGCGTGCCACAAATATAAAAACAGCTTTTCCCAAGGTAAGTGATCCGCTAGCATAAACATGGAGATCAGGGCACAATTACCGCGATACGTCATATGAGGCAAAAAGCTAAACTGTACTTAAAGACTTGAAACCGTCATGTGTGATATTATGATTCAACGAGTTTGAATGTTTTACTAGAGATTGTCAAATCATTTGACACTGACGATCTTCTTGAGAAAGCGAGAAAACTGCGATAACAACAACGTTAATGGATCCTTTCTCCACATTATCAAATTAGACGAAGATCTGGTGGCCAAAAATATGATGCAGTTTGTTGTGTACTGTAGGTTTCACTGGGTAAGTATTGACTTAATTAATAATGGTCCGCTTGGACACATTATATTTGTTGTAACCATACACATACTGTGTTAAGTAATGACTGCCCCGTAACTGTCGGCTCCAACATGTTCATTGGATGGTAAAGACAGGGATCAATAAAACAAAGGTCCTTTTGAAGGAAGAACATCTGGAAACATGAAACACATCAGAGCAAGGAAATATCAGACTCGTCGTAATTGGGCTGTTTATTTACAGTAAAAACAGTGATTAAATGTTGCAACTCCCCCCCCCCCCGCAACTCCCCCCCCTCAGCACCGCATTTAGTGAAATTCTATTTTCAATTTGACTTAGAGTGAGTCCAGTGATCCCAAAGGACAAGACAATATATCAACTGCATTATAATGAAGTACAGGGGAACACTTCATGGCTGTAACATGTCATTTAAAACCAATTGCAGTGAAGATAAATAAATTCTGAAGCAAGCTCCTATTGAAGCAAGAAACACATAAAAAACGAGAACAACAGATTTGATGACAGAGTTTGATGTAAGTAGTCCGGTCTAAGCCATTATGAAACTTGATCAAGATCTTGTGACCGTTAATACACTACGCACGTCTGCTTATGATTGCTTTCAAATTGTAGCCTCCAGTGTGTTCACAATATGATGCACAGTATTTTTGACTCAGTGAGGAAAAATAACTATGGTCTTAATGGTCCGATGGCCAGTTTGGCTGAGGTCTTGTAGCCAAAATATACTGCGCAAGTCTGGTTCTGATTGTTCTAAACGTACCCAGCAGGCACACAACGTTGACTCAACATTGAATCAACCTCGATACAACGTCATAACGTTGAATCAAGGTTGGTTCAATGTTGATTCAGCGCTGTGTATCCAATGAGGCATAGTACTGTCACCATTGTATCTACAAATTTATATACCTCATTTTAAGAAGGGAAACTATCTCTGGTAATTTGGTGTTTCGATGCAAAATATTTTAATAGCAAACAACAAAGGACGTGATCAAATCGAATAAACGCTATTTACAATAAGCTGTCTGTTCATCTCAAGCAAGTTACATGTAAGGGTAATATGTATATATTGCCTCCTCTATATCTCCGCTCAAAATGATGACGAAGCCCGTTTAGATATAAAGGCCTCCGGTCGATATTGGGATTATCAAACAAGCATTTAGGATCGACTCAGTACAAATGCTTATTTAGTGCAACAACCTTATATTGTACCTATTTGCATAATACAGGAGTTTACCAGTATAATAAACAGTCAACTCCCGATATCTCGAACGTTGATATCTCAAAATATCTTCTTATACCAAAGAAAAAATTTCCTATTTTTATTTACATTTCAACTCTTATAATCTCAAACTACTGATGTCTCAAAGTAAATTTTCTGGTACCAGAAAATTTACTTTGAGATATCAGTTGTTTGGGGTGAAATTTGTCTTCGAGATATCGAGAGTTGCCTGTAGTCCCTATCAGTATCATAGGGAAGTTGTTAAAAAGTTGAGTTTAATACTGACAAAATGCAGTAAACAGTGACAATCACAAAGTATGGCACAATTTCTATATCAGTCATCATGGAATACTAGGGTAGAGTTAACAATGACTTGTTCACGTAATGATATTCATCGGCTAATTCTTGTTCCAAGTGTGATGCAGACGGCATTCAACATTTTACGCATAACACGACATCAGTGAGTCTGCCGAGGAATGGAAGATATCTTCAATAATCCCAACAGACATTATTAGCAACACCTAATTACAAGAAAAGCCTTGGGGAAATGTCGTGGTAATTTCTTCGACAAATCGCAGCCTTCTTCTATGCTGCTTTACTATTCGATGTTGTTGATTCTTTGCAATGGTAATTATGCTCTCAACTTCGAAGAAGTTTAAGGGGCATATGGGGTATATTGCTTATGACTTGTCCGTTCGTCAGTGCCATGTGATGCAGCTATGTCTGCAAAGAACCATTGGGCCAAGGGCTTTAAAATTTTATATAAGGATAGGTCATGAAAAATGAGCAGACCCTTTTTTTTTGCTCCATCAGGCTTGCACTTATCGAGTTACCTCCCCTTTTTTAAAATTGAAATGAAGTCTTGTTACCACGATATCTCACCAAGCATTTAAGCTAGTATAATGATATTTAGTATACAGCTTTGGGATGATATGTACAAGAACTGATGAACTTTTGGGCAAAATCCGTCCAAAAATGATTGAGTTACGCTCTTTGTTTGAATTTGGCATTTTTCCAACTTTTGAATTGCTCGACCTAGGAAGCTGATTTTTAGTACATAAGTAGTCCTTGATACGTTAAATATTTTGGTAAAGATTATATAACTCTATGTTCACTTATTATGGAGTTATTCCCCTGATAGTTTTACTTATGCTACTGGGAGGAAGAACCAATGGAGCTGGAGTTTTGAAATTTCATATATGAATGTCATGAAAGTTGAGAGGACCTGTATTTCTTTTTATCCTCCATCAGTTTGTACTTTTAGAGCTACCTCCCCTTTATCAAAATTAAAATGTCTCAAGAAGTATTAAAGCTAGGGTAATGGTACATAGTACTTTAAATAATTTTTTTTTCTCCATTGGTTTCAATGCAATTTATTTCACAGGTAAATCAGTAAACACCTTTTTACGGAAACCAATAATCTTCGGCTATTTCCGCCGCTATGATATCCATAGCTCAAGGTGAGATGTTCAAGAACTGATGAACTTTTGGCAATGTCTGGCCAAAAACAATTGAGTTATGCCCCTTGTTTGACGTTGGCATTTATTCAACTTCTGAAGCTTTTAGCCCTGGAAGCTGATTTTTGGTATATAATTAGCCCTTAATGTGCTTAGTATTTTGGTAAATGTCAGGAAGTTATTCCCTAGGTTTAGACTTTCGGATTTTAACATTTAGCCAAAACAAAATTTAAACAGTATATCTAGAGAACTATTTGAGCTAGGAATTTGGTATTTGACTTACAGCTTGAATCTGCTTTTATCTGCCTTTCACCACCCTTTTAACATTTAAACACTTTCCTCTTTTATTTCAGCACTGCATTCTTTTAAACTTACTAACTGCCTTGACGCGCAGACATTCCTGCACAAAATCCTCCCGGGTGGGTGTTGCAGAATAAATAGATATATCGGTATGTAGATAATCTGATTTACTTCTGAGGAATTTCCATAAAAAAATATAGGGCTGAAAAAACATCGTAAAGTTTGACACCTTTAGCGGCAGGCATACGGTTGGGGGCATAGTGTTTCACAAAAACAATTTCTAGTTTTATCTTTACTATTAAATCTAATTTACCCAGAACAAAATAGTGATATCAAACAGGGCGATAATATCTTTGAAACAAGTCGAGGCGTTAAAATATGATTTTGGGTTAACGCGTTTTGCGTGCGCTTAACCCATTTATGCCTGATGCCCCTGAAAGAAACAATGACAATCCGTTTAGACCGAGATCAACCGCCACAAAGCGCGGCGTTTGATAAGGGTTAACATGTTTTTGTAACATTTACAGCTATTTCCATAAAATTGAGAGAATGAATAAAACAGACGTCATTAAAATGACAAATGCGCTCATATATAAAGATAAAAGGGTCCACTAGGCATAAATGGGTATATACAGAATTTCTCAGGGCGCGGTTCATAATTATGTATTCTGTATTGGGCCTGAGCCCACAGTACTGCATAAACAACAATGAAGCTACCAAAGAATCACACGCAGAGCCCACCAAAAACACCGAAAGAAAGCCCTAACGAAACAAATAACTAATTGCGAAAGCAAACACACTTGTATCGCAGTAGAAGAATTGCCATATAGTAAGACTTAGTTTATTTGTTTAGCGCCTTTTGCATTTATACAATTCAATTCAATTCAATTCTTTATTCAGATTGCCAAATACATTTTAGCACATCTACAACATATCATAGAAACAAGACAATGATCTAATCACATTTACCTTCCCAGCAGGCGCATGGCGTTGCAGTGACGTCCCACTGACGTCCCACTGACTCCAGTGCGAGGCCAACGAGACGCCCTGTGCCCGCTGGATTTAAGGGCTGGGATGTTCTGGACATATACCCTGGTCGGTCAGTATAGATGAATAGATGAGAAAGAAAGGAAGTCAGGGCAGTGTCTAGAGCAGTGCATCCAATATCAGCAGCTCTGCTCCAGACACTGCCCCCCCCCCCCCCCCCTCAAACAACGCCCAGTCCGAACCACGCCAGACCAGGTTCCCAGGGGACATGACCAGGAGGTCCCTAAATTTATTACCACAAAGAATTATAAGAATGAACAAATATGACCTACTGGTTGAGTAATAAGTTCTTATTTATAGTCCTTCCAAAATTTATGGCGTATAATCATATATAATGTGTTTTACCATTTAGTGCCTAGCTTCCCATATTGGGAAGTAGGCAAACAGTGAAGACCCAGATCAGATGTTGCTGATTGCATGCATCATCTGATCGGTGTCCACATTGTCGAAAAAGAATAACTGAAAAATTTCACCTGATACCCATTAAATTAAAATGGGCTCGTCAAATTAATAACTATGGAATATTCCATTTGACAAAAGGTTAATAGAGCAGGATATATCTGATTTTATAACCAGTACATTATTTATACTTGCAACGGTTTTTCGATCAAACTCTTTCCCTAGGAACAATACGGCATGTTTATTTTCACCTTCTGAAACAACCAATCTTTTTAATAATAATCTTAGCTGAAGTTTATATGCCAATAAAACTTTAATTTGCTTTTATTTCGGAACTAATTGGCTGCTTTCATGATATTCTGAAAATAACTGAGGCGCTTGTTCAAAGTGTACTGTTCAGCGCTCTTTCGACAGTCGACTATTAGAGTTAATAGTTCAAACAAAACACCACACTGTACGTATTCCCATAATGAGGAGACTCTCCAAAGAAAGGCGTCTTACCCCAAAAGACGCCTACATGTTTTTTTTTTTTTTTTTTTTTTCACCATGTTTCCAAAATAAGACAACTTTTGTGAACTCCTGGGCCCAGTTGTTCAAAGCATTGTTAGCCTAACGAGCTCGTTAAGACATCAATTCGTTAAGTGCTTTGTGACTTTATAGCCAAATACACTGATATTTTTTATTGAAAATATGTGAGAATGCAAAAGCTTCTCACAGTTTTACAACAAAAAATATTGGCATATTTATGACATGACCTTTTGAAATTTTAACGTCACGTTAACTAACGACGTTGTTAGTTTTGAACAACTGGGCCCTGTTTGCTTTCCAGGACCATGAAACCCTTCTAACAGGGGTAAACTCTTAACAAAAATTTGCTTCTAGGGGACAACTCTTAAAAGAAAAGACTTTTCTGCCAGAGGAGCAAATTATTTCATTAAAGAGCTGACCAAATTGAGAAAATACTGGGAGACAAAATTGAAAATGGCAGTTACTGTCTCTGAAAATGTACTTAATCACTTTAAGATCGTACAAGTGCATTCTGAATTGGGTCGAAATTGACCAGAATAATGGCGCATTTATGTCGTAGGCACAATATGGTATAAAAGTGCGTTTGTTGCAGAGTTCACTTGTGAACTCAGTATAGTTCGTTTGCTCCCACGTGCAAATAGGTTTCTTATTTTCTAGAAAACGACGAAACTGCCAGTGAATGTTCTGATCTCCCAATGATTCTTATGTCAATACAAAACAGAATACAAACAAATCGAATTTGTGGATGTTTTTTTTTTTAAAATAGTTTCCATTAATCGTCATACGTCAAACGAGCAGTATCACTGAAGGGTGTTGTATACTTGTTAGAACAGCCAAAATGTTATTGGTAAGCAATAGTATGAACTCGTTGCAATTGTTTGCTAGTTGTGCGCGATTATGAATGAAAAAGTTCTAATGTTTTTACTATCTGCATGCATAATGCATGGTGTTACTGGTCAGGTGATATTGTATTTGCAAATTATATAGGCTTTTAATAGCCATAGGGAAGAATTCTCGTTATAGTTACGGGATTTTCCGTTTAATCTCCGAGCGGGCCGGAGATAAGCAGTTACCTGTATACGTTTCTCAGATTAATTGGGAAATGTATAGAAGCTCATCAATTTCATTTTCTTATCAAATATATTTTCCGACATTAACTTATAACGTCTAGCATGAAAAAGCATTTCAAGCTCTTTAATCTTGTATAAAAATTATAGAAATGCGTCAATGAGAAGTTTCTTCCATCTGAGCCCATAGTTTTTCTTTCTATAAACCATAAGTTTCTTGTCACAATTTATTCAAATTTCGCGAATCTTCGTTTTTGGACCTAAATAACATTACATAAATTAACATTTGCGAATCTGTTATAACGTATGAGCTGAAAGCTCTTATTCCACTGATTACAATAATGTATTTTACATACATAGCTAAATGGGAAATTTCTTCCCTGAAAGCCTAATTTTGCTAACTTTTGATTCGAAGCTTGGTCTAAAAATTTCTAAGTTCTCTCTATTGACCAGACACTGGAAAGGGAAGCAATCTCATTTGTGGCCAAGGGCTTAAATTTACAGGTAGGCGCGCATTTTCTGCAAGATGTAAAGGAGCATATTTCAAAATTTGATTATATGGGTGAAACAAAGAGTAGAAAAAATCGGATTTGGAATAAAAGTAAATCTAATTATGCTCATTTAGTTCTAAAGATAGTATATATTCTTTACATGCTGTAAAACGTAAAAGTAAGCTGAAATTCCAACAGCCAAGTTTTACTCCTTAGTAATTAAGAGGAAAATATGACACCTTTTAGGTATGTTTTGTACAGAAGCGTTTGTATGCAAAGCCTTACATTTCTGAAAAAAATATGAATTGGTTGTGTATGGGATAAAAATTAAAGATGATCATATCGAAAACCTGGCATCTCACACCAATTTTGAGAAAATATTGGGAACCCCGTTTGCATTTCGGAGCAAACGCACTATACTCACTGAAACTTAACGCATGTCAATACCATAAATATTCATGCCATAAAGCCCATGTTAAAACAAGGTCAGTCACGCGTCGTTTAACCTTCATGCATGGAAAGGACAGGCATTATGGTGTCAGATCATTTTCTTTCCCTTCTTTTTGACCAGTTTTAACTACCCTGCAAAACATATTTTTGAAATAATAAATATGTCATTTGCACGTTAAGAGTAGTTTAAATCAGGTTTTGTGCCTAATTTAAGCTCACTTGCCCATCAGATGGAAATGTAATTGTTTAATCATGACCTTGTAGAGTTCCGTCAGATCAACGGTCTTTTTTTTTGACAGGAGCACAGTATATTATTGATTTACGATATCGCGTACGACAGAATGGACAGGCAATGTGAGCAAGTTGCAATATTGTTCACAGCGTTGTCTAGCTGACTTTGCGTAAAAGCCACAACATCATTGTGGAATTGGGCTATATTAGGAGGTGCTACTGTTACGGTTCCTCGGTGTTACTTGTTGTTCTTGTCCATATGAATACTTTTGACTATGGTAGTTAAGATGTTTAACACTGTAGTATAATTGAACGTGTGTGATATGATTTAATTGAGCAGCGACACGACAAAACCAACAAAGTGGCATGTGCGTCTCGCGAAGACTCATATCAGCCAGGGTGTTAGCTAGCTCCATGTGGACAGCGAAGACTCTGATCAGACTGAGCGGATGGCCAGGCTGAGCTGAGTCTTCGCTAAGCGCACATACCACTTTGTTGGTTTTGACGTGTGGCGGCTTAAATATAGTTATTTGATAGGCTTAGTTTATCAATTAAAATAACTATTAGAAGATTACGTGTTAGTTGCCACAGCAAAACAAGAAACGTCCATTGATAATAGAATTATAGTTTCGCGTATTTAAACATATAATGGCAGAAAATATATTCGGTAAGATGAATTTTCTGTAGTCGATAGTTTATTCCAGTATAATATCAAACATTCAAATATAGGGATTTTTCCTATTAATTACTCCACGTTTTCTTTAATTACGAGACAAAGTCAAAAAGTTTCCGGACTGCATCAGGAACAAGAGAAGAAAAAACATTAGCATTTTTGACAAAATTACAAACATGTAGGTTGTAAGTTTTATTTTTGCAAAGTTTTTCTGTGACGAAGCCACGATCATAAATGTATGACAGCACGCAGAGCAACCTACGAACGATTAATGTCATGTATTATGTAATATTGGCAAATTATATCTTTTTGAGAGATAATTTGCAATTAAGATTAGGGTACACTGCGATATGTTAGAATATAACAGCATGACCTCAGACTGTAAATTGCAGGTGATACATAAGTTTTCAGCTTAGATATTATTTGGAATATACAATATGCGGTGTCTGATGCCAAATATAATTGAGCCGCGACACAAGAAAACAAACAATGTGGTCGTGCGCCCAGCGCAGACTCAGATCAGCCTGGGCATCCGCCTAATCTGATCAGAGTCTTTGCTTTGCGCTTAAAAGGTAGCCAAGGGTCTAAGCTACCTCCATGCGGACAGGGAAGACTCTGATCAGACTGGGCGGATGCCCAGGCTGATCTGAGTCTACGCTGGGCGCAAAACCACTTTGTTGGTTTTCTCGTGTCGCGGCTCAATTAGCTGTATGACTCAATGTCTTATTCTTAATTTATATGAGCCGCGACACGAGAAAACAAAGTGGCTTGTGCGCGCAACGAAGACTCAGATCAGCCTGGGCATTAGCCCAGTCTAATCAGAGGCTTTGCTGTCCGCACTGAGCTAGCTTAGACCCTTAGCTACCCTTTAAGCACAAGCAAATACTCTAATTACACTGGGCGGATGCCCAGGCTGATATTAGTCTTCGTTGGTAACACATGCCACTTTGTTGGTTTTGTCGTTCCACAGCTCATATATCCTATTATGAACACTCAACCTGCAGATGGCAATTAGGCTCAAATTGTTGACTACAAGAAAACATAGAAATTATGACACTGTACCATCCCTGGTATACTATTCTAGCCTGGGAAATTAATAATCGCCTTGAGATCAAAATACATGTACATGATATATACTATCGAAACTTTATTTAATTTCTGAGATAAAAGAAGCGAGGTTATTGCTACGTATTAAATATATTTCTTGGTGATGTTTTCAACAGCAAAGTTATCTGAAATATCGAGAACTTGCTCAGTTTAGTTAGCTGTTGCGGATATTGCAATGTAGATGAAACACAACTATTTTAGAACACCAGTGTGGCTTACTTTGAGGGACCATTTTTACCTTTTGAGAGTATTTCACTCATGAACATGAGACACAATCCTTTTATATACCTAAAGGCATTGTATATTTCTATGCAATTTTGTTTTTATTTCTTCTTTTCAAAGCATCTTTAATCGAAAGTGTCATGTTGGCTGAGAGGTTAACGCTCTGGGTTCAAACTTCAGAGATACTGCTGTCCTTCTCTCTGACTGGATTTATTGGTTTATCCTAATAATCAAGGCGGTTATTTTCCAGTGGTTCTAAACATCAAATACTTCCGAAATTACGGTAAATATCACCACGGTTGTACTTTTTAGTATTCATATTATACGTTCATGTATTTGTTTGCTAAACATTTATTTGAGCAGTTAATTGCGGTGTCACTAAAACGAGGAAAGACGGTGAAAAACCAGAGCAGAAGTACCGCCTTATGACAGCTTGTAATAGATTACATTTGTACTTTTGGGGCGGGGCGGTAGGGCTTAAACTATTTTTATTGGATTCAATTCCTCGCCTTCTGCTTCAGTAGTGATTCCAAACAGTTAGTTAACTGTTTGGTCCGCATGAAAGTTTCCTAACCCATCAATGAATCACGACAAGTAAAAAATAAATGAGCCGCGACACGAGAAAACCAACAATGTGGTTGTGCGCCCAGCGCAGACTCAAATCAGCCTGGGCATCCGCCCAGTCTGATCAGAGTCTTCGCTGGCCGCATGTAGGTAGCTTAGACCCTTAGCTACCCTTTCAGGACTAAACGAAGGGTCTGATCAGAATGGGCGGATGCCCAGACAGATCTGAGTCTGCGCTTTGCGCACAACCACTTTGTTGGTTTTCTCGTGTCGTGGCTCAAATCTCAGATTAAACCCTATGATGACTCAAAGATGAGGATTTGACAGAAACAACACACTGCAACACCTGGAGATCCCTGGGGTGTCGAACAAGACCACTGAAATACTGGAGCAAAACAAAACCACCAGTTGAACCCCGAATAGCCAAGCAACAAACGAGACAAACTCCGGCCCCAACCAACTTGTGTCGAGTCCATCATTTAGTCTGATACCTAGCCTGCCGGCGTACAATGAAAGAGGTAAGTAAGTTATTAACCGTGAAACCTTTTATGAGCTACTAGTTCTTTATTTTCCTCCAACGATCTTACAATTGCTTACGTTAGGCTCCATTTGATAAAGGTTTTTTTTATCATTGGGTTCATTTGAGAAATCTTGAAAATAGAGTTCCGCTTAAGCCGGTACTAGGGGGCGTGGCTGGTGTCGCACATTTCATTACTAGTCATGAACAGACTCAATTAAACCGAGTCTGCTGTTTTCTATTCTTTGGTGTGTTCCTTGCTTTCAAAGAATCTTACTTTTCAGAACATATTTATCTTCACTGCAGCTTGTGCTTGTGCCGTGTGGCGGCCGTAAAACGTCTCCGCGTACATCATCATAGTGCAGTTTACATTTTCTGGTCCTTTGGGATCATTGAGTTCATTTGAGTAATATTGAAACTAGAGTTCCGCTTAAGCCGGTGCTAGGGGGGGGGGGGGCGTAGCTGGTGTCGCACATTACTAGTCATGAACAGACTCAATTAGACCCAGTCTGCTTTTTTCTATTCCTCGGTGTGTTCCTTGCTCCCAAAGGACCTTACATTTCAGAACATATTTAATACCTATGCTATTGTTTTGGAGCCATTCATGTATGTGCGAAACGAACCGTGTTTCTCTGTTATACGAGTATGTCTGTCGTTTATCCTGCAGGTGAATTTTTATAGAGGTACCCTTTGATGTCATCTGTATGGTTTATTCCAAATAAGTGCGAATTATTGAGCTTTATAGCGATAAACTAACGTCCTTCAGATGTCGGTATGATATATAATTTGAAATGTAAAACTATTAGATATGTCTAACTCGATTAGTCCGAATATAACTACTTCAAAGTACCCACCTATGAGATTAGCAATCTGTTTTGTGCATTCATTAGTAATTTTTCGCTTATCATCATGTACTGAAGGTCTATCTGAAACTAATATAAACGTATCGATACCAATTTTAGTGCGACAGACGCGTGCATCTGCATTTAACCTCTTCAGTGTCGCTAAACCCCAAAAGTTTGAAGAAAAGAGATGATGGGCAGGTCTCGGAAGGCAACGAGCATTCCTTTCCGAGCCACACTTACTGTCGCATTCCGCTGGACACATTGGCTGCAGACATCAGGTAAGAGACGCCTACGTATTTAAGGTGGAATAGGACAAAACCCATACTTTCAGTTTTCGTGCAAAAAGAACAACGACCAAGAAGCTCAGCACTTTCTAAAGTACAAAATGACTTTCTTTTAAGTGTGAAACAAATAGTTCTTTTTCTATGACGTCATGAAAATGTGAGGGTTTGACGTGTTTTTACGCAAAATAAATAGCGCTCGTTTATATTTGATTTTCGCATTTGTTTTGCTGTCCGTAAAGATATTGCAATAAATTTCATACCAAAGTGCGAGCCGCCAAGAGGCCTTTAAAGATATGTTATTACTTCTTCCAATTATTTTCACATTTTGTGTTGATTTAAGCAAATATGACATTTCATTCGCTATCAAATATTGCTTAATTTTACATAAACGCTTAAATAGAGAAAATACGTCTCCGAAAAATATACCTGAAATTTTGATATGTTCTTATGAAATATGTTGACATGTAATTTTTTAAGTAATTTTAAGTTTTCACCGGGCAAATTTTTCACAAAATATATTTGTTTAACTATACCCCCTGTTCCGATGATGTCGTTTCTTTCAACGTCAAATGGAGATTATTCCTAAGAATGTTTTCCAGTTAACGTTTTGTTTCTAGTAAAACATTTATGATCTCTTCTAGAGAATATAACTACACGAAAAACGAAAAAAACTGAATTAATATCTTATTCCGTCTTCCAGGGAGGAAAATTTCAATGCACCAGGGGTTCATTTTTGCCATGATATTTATTTTGCGTAACGTGACGTCCAGTTAATTGAACTCTTACGAACCGCGTATTCGCGACGTCAATTACTTCCGAAAACAGCAAAACCGGGAAAATGAACCCCTTACCTGTTTGAACTCCTCTGTCTAGAAAACGGAATGAGATGTTTCTTCGATTTTTTCGTTTTTCATTTTCATAGGTTTTCTAGAATAACTCGACATTGCTTTATCAGAATTAAAAGATATGTCGGAAACCGCTCTTAGCCCCCAATTTAGTTTGACGTTAAAACATCGACGTTATTTGAACAGGGGGTATGGTTTGAAAAACCTACTTTGAGAAGTATTTACACGGTAAAATTTCAATATTCTTTCATTAATATTCCAACTTAACATTTCATTAAAACAGATCAAAATTTGAGATATATTTTTCGGAGACGTTTTTTCTCTATTTCAATTTTACGTGAAAAAAGGCGAAATTTCAACAGTTTATATAAATTAATGTTTGCGTCAATTTACTCGTAATGAGTAGAGATTGCGCAGAAAGTATAGCACAGTTTTATGGAACTCTTGATGGCACGTAATTTGGTATGGAATTTATTTCAATACCTCAACGGACTGCAGCGCAATGTCGATTAATGCGGATATCTGAGAGCTCTAAATTTTGCGTAAAAAACGTCAAACCATCACATTTTCACGACGTCATTGAGATAGGAATTACTTATTTCACGTTCAAAAGAAAGTCATTTAGTGAGTCACAAATAATTGAAGTTTTTGATGATATATTGTTTGACTAGAAAACTGAAAATTTTGGTTTTGTCCTATTCCACCTTAACTCGCGAACGCAGGCGTCTCCCATCGAGACATCTCGACCCCTGTGTCCTGAGAAAAGCCACACACATGGGCATCAGGAAACAGTAAGACCAATAACGAGTTACCAGATATTGTTTAACGTGGTCTGTCTTGTGAAGCCTTTTTTTTTTTTTTTTTTTTCTTTTTAATATACGAGTATACCCAGTTTTTTTTATCTTTTTACATACTACGTTTTGTTTATCTGTATGTGTCTACAAACGTTTATCTGTAATAATATAAGCTGACAGTATTTATGGTATCATTCCGATTTGATCTACATGCTCATTTGTCATGATTAAAGAAGCTTATACAACTACTTTGAAGAGACACTTAGTTAAAATAAATCATTTCATTTTGACTATTTCAAACAACATCTCTGACAGTAGAATTCCAGAGTGCATGTTTCTTTAAGTTGGTGTGTTACTCTCAAAGGCAACATATTCAAACTGATTAAAATTTTATTACCTTTTATTACCTCAGTCTGAATTGTCATAGCAGCATAAATCTTGGGTAAGTTTGGCGTCCATTCGATACAAGTTCTCGCTGGTCATACTTCTCCTTTCTGATGCCCTTGCCAATCGCCTTCCTCTAGCCATGGGAACTGAGGTGGCTCGGTAGGTATGCCCGTGCTCACTCGCCTTGACTTTTAGCTAGGGTCAAGTCAGGTAAATTCGGATAGCAGGTAAATTCGGACAGTGACATTGTTTCCTTTATATGTCAGTTGTTTGGAATTTAAACAAATTTAACTGAACAAACAGTGAAAATCCTGATTAGACAGCTCATTATTAGCCGTCCAATCTAGATGTAGGAGTTCACTTTTCCGTCCATCCGTCAGTCCGTCTGTCCTTCCGTCAGTCCGTCAGTCCGTCTGTCTACAATTACGCCGACCCTAACGTTCGTAACCAATCTGTGATACAAAATTCTTCTTAGAATCGTCTCGAAGATTGTTGCATTTATTTTGACCTTTGACCTAATTTTCTTGCTCTGATTACTTTGAAAAATTTTACATGAGAAATTATGTCGATCCTATTGTTTAAGTCCATTTCTCTCCATCTATGATACCTACAATCATCAAACCTAGTATAAAGTCTTTCTTACAATGGTCTAGAGCATTAGTGCCTTTATTTTGACCTTTAACCCATATTTCATACTCTGCTGACTTAGTAAAATTTTACTTCAAAAATTACGTCGACCCTAGCGTTCTAGTCCATTTCTATCAATCTATAATACATTGTCGCACCTGCTCTAGCAAGGTGCGATATAGGAGTATACTTTTCCGTCCGTCCGGCAGTCATTCCGTCCGTCTTCAATTATGTCGACTCTAACGCGTTCGTAACCATTTCTCTCAATCTATGATACCTGCACTCATCAAACCTAGTACAAAGTTTCTTCTTAGAATGGTCTCGAGGACTGTTGCACTTATAATTACATTTGACCTATTTTTCATGCTCTGATAACTTTGTAAAATTTCACATCAAACATTGTGTCGACCCTATTGTTTAAGTCTATTTCTCTCCATCTATGATACCTACAATCATCAAACCTAGATTAAGTTTTTTCATACAATGGTCTAGAAGATTATTGCCTTTATTTTGACATTAAACCCATATTTCATGCTCTGCTGACTCAGTAAAATTTTACATAAAAAATTACGTCGACTGTAGCGTTCCGGTCCATTTCTATCAATCTATGATACCTACAATCATCAAACCTGGTATAAAGTTTGTCCTTAGAATGGTCTAAATGATTGTTGCCATTATTTTGACATTTGATTATATGTTAGTGCTCTGCTGACTTAGTAAAATTTTACATAAAAAATTACGTTACCCTAGCGTTGGGGTCCATTTCTCTCAACTAGTGATACCTACAATTATCAAACCTGGTAAAAAGTTTCTACTTAGAATGACCTAGAAGATTGCTGGACTTATTATGACCGTTGACCCATATTTCCTGCTAACTTTGTAAAGTTTAAGGAGGAAGCACTGTGGTATGGTATGTCCGAATTTACCCGCTGTCCGAAGTAGAAATGCGCATCTGTAGCACTAAATTTGGTAACGGTTAAGGAATATCATACAAAGGACAAACAATCTTGAAACAATGCCATATCAAGCTCAATGCAACGTTACCATGACAATGACATTGTGTTATATGTACATGTACTAGATATGACAGGGCTATAACGTCACGACACATTCGATCGAAGCTTTACTTATCAAAAAAAAACGTTTCCAGTTGAATCGTTGATCAGAAACACCTAATTAGTAAATAATCACTTTATTAAAACTCTTATTTAGTCACTTTATTAAAACTCTTATTTTAGCCATTACTCCTCGTAATCCTTACTTACTACTGTACCCACTATCGGACTCCTATATCATACATGTAAGTCAACAATGTAGAGTCGGATTCAGCCTCTTTTCTCTTTTTTCTCTTTTCTCATTCAAACGTGCTAAATCAGTCGGTGAATAGACATAGCGTATTCTTAAACGCCGTTATCTTTTCGCACGTTACTCCATTCCCCGTGGAGCTTTCCTACTATTGCTTATCTCTTTATTAATGTACCATAACATCAAATTCTATAACACACTCGAGTATTTCCTTCTTGCTTTCTCAATTTCTACCTGTAAAACCATCAATTACTTTTTTTTTCATTACCTTCCGCTTTTGGTATCACTGTACAGAAAAATTGTATATAAATCATATATGACAATCACGTTTATGTAGAAATTTTGTTTTATTGCAGTTTGGGATACAGAATAAGTCCTTGGACTTTCTTCTGAATCCCATTTGTATTATTTTTGTATTGTTTGTACTTGTATTTGTTGTACATTATATGATTATTATACAAATAAAATAGTGTTTAAACAGGTAATCTTAATGATGTCAAAAAATAAATAATTATTCAGTTTGTTCACTACTGTTAAATTTGGAGATGACTTCTCAGTACAGCAGCTGACATTAATAAAAGTTACAATACATGCAACAAGTGTACTTGTTTGCATGAAGAATTATCGCCTTGCATTCTGAAACCTGTTATCGTAGTAGTATGCGAAAGATAACTTTACTTGTAAGCCTGACCTTATATGACCATAATAAATCCAGCTGTCAGCAGACAGATCTCCAAACAACAAAACACTGGAGGTGACCTCTCGATACCTGACGCTTGGTTCTCCCACACTTGTTCCTTATTTTCACTCTCTATTGCATTTATGCCTTTTTTCGGTGTCTATAGTTGGTTGAGTTTTGTGCTTTTTGGTATTTCCTGTGTATCTTTATCATCAGAAAAACGCTGCTTATTACTTTTAGCTGCTTCCCGGCTACATATTAACTCTGTACTGTTTACCGTCCACTGCTTAACCCATTTATGCCAAGTGGAATCTTCTATCTTTATCAAATGGGTGAGTTCATTTGCCAATTGAAGGGTGTCTGGTTTAGTATATTCTTATCATTTTTATTTTATTTTAAGGGGAAATGCTCATTTGTCTTATGCAAATAGTGTAGACCCTGATCAGACCCGCGTTTTGCGGTGTCTGATCTAAATCTGCACTGTTTGCCTATGTCTTTTTTTTGGGGGGGTGCTAGGCATTAAAGGGGTAATGTCAGCTGTTTATAACATCATTTTACACTTTTTTTAGCAAGCGCATGTGTAAAGAAAATATTACAAGAGACAGTGTGTAGCAAACTACTGGCGGTTATATGACTAAATATAATTGCATGTTGTTCCGCCATTTTTACAAAGGGAAACAACTTAGTGACTTCCTGTTTCTTTCCTGGACGACGTATTACTCCCCAAAAAGGTTCTACTTTGCTCTGTATAAGCATACTTAATCATCTTTTAATGCATATATATTCCATCCCATTATGTGGGCAGTGATTCTATGGCCCTGTTATGTCATTACATTGTACCAACTTGAGACCGAGAAATTTCTTTGATGATAAAACAGTTAAGCTGGCCTATTGCATACTAGGGTTAAGGCACCTAATAAACAAGACTGTTTGCCTTTAAGAGTATTCCCATCCACTCAGAAGTAAGACAATAATGAAAATTGCAGAGTTGCTTCCCTGAAATCGTATCCATTGACATTAAAGGGATTTTTTTTCACTGCGAGAACGTAATACTCATATAGGTATTTTGCGAGTAAATGAAGACGTCTGCTTTAGTTTAGAGGAGATCTAATAGCTGCATATCTTAAACCGGAGTACACAAGTACATATCTCCAAATGATCAGTCATTAATGTCTGCTATAATCAAATCAAAATTTTTTGTAAATATTTTTATATTAGAAATGATCAATACTGCTGCTGAAAAACGAAGATGAAGTAAATCGTTAACATCAATAGGACCTTTTCATGTTTGTATTTTAATGTCAGTCTTGTGCGATCTATAAACGATATATTGGGGAAATTAGATATATTGCCTTTACCGATTTTGTTTTGTTTTGTTTACATTTGATAGATTACGGTTTTCATGAAACGTCGCAAGATTCCAAAATAGTGCCTGTTTGTGTGTTTGCTTAAATGGGATATTACAAGATGTGTATGGGTGTGTTTTTACGTACATGTATAAAGCAAACGCCTTGGCAATTTAGATGATTTAAAAACTGTATTGTTTCCTATTATTTGCCCTTATAGAAAAGCCTCATTCGGAGATTAAGATTTATAGCATATACGCATCGATAAGACTGAGATACTATTGAAAAGTTCTTAAATTCACAAATAATTAAGCCGTTAATCTAAAAAAATAAGGATAATCGAACGTATATGCCTCCCTAATAGTAAACCTTCATTTATCTTATTTACGTCTCACAGATATTAAAGTGAATGCTTTAAATGACTTTTCAGATGTTTGTTCGCAACGCTGATATAAAAATATAATGTGCATATAATAACTCATTATGAAAATGAATTCAAAGTGCAGGTTTATTAAGTTAGATGTAAACGGCCTACTAGAAGTAGTTTTATGTACGTCTAGCAATTATCTCTGAACTCGTAGAGAATATGCAATTATTGATTAAGTATGCACACATATCATTCAGCGACTCTCCGGTTGTATCGCGAGAATTGAAAAAGATTTTACAAGACAAAAACGACGTTCAATCAGCATAAAATTATGCTGAATTTATTGAGTTACTAAAAGTCGAAATGGAATCAAAGTTAAAATCTAAAATAAGCTGTACTAGTAATATAGGCAACACATTCCATAAATCCAAAGCAAAGCCTTATTGGAATTCTGAATTACAATTTTTGTGGGATCAAACGTGTAAATGTGAAAAGCTATGGCTAGCAAATAAACGTGGTGTAAAAAAAATAAATTGAAGAAGGAGCATTGTTCAGTGCGAAAGCAGTTTGACAAGTTAAACAGAAAATGTAAACGAAAGTTTCAGCTTGAACAACAACAGCTAATGCAAGACCGGTTAGAAAATCGTGATAACCCACGAGATTTTTGGGCGAAAATCGGTAGGCTAGGTTTAGCTCACATATTTTATGTCTTATTACTATTACGACAGATGTTTGTATATATGAGATGTGACACTTTAATAAACTATTACTTACTTACTTACTATCATCGCTGGACATGCACGCACCTAAACAAGTTAAAACATTTTCCTCCCTATTATTTGGTTATTAACAGCATCTTTATCAGGTTCACGTATGCAAAATTGGGTACTGGGTCAAGCACATACGGCATCTTCATTAGGTTCACGTTAAACACACACCTGATACCTTTATTTTTCATTGCTCCCTCAAAGTTAAGCAAACGCTTACCCCCCCCCCCCCCCCCCCCCCCCAAACACATTGTATAACAGTAAGCTTTATTGGTCTGCTCTAAGATCCACATGATTTTGGTTGTAAAAAGTTATCCTCAATATATGAAAGATTTACTCCCGTGTTTATACTAAAGTTTATCTTTTATGTAATATTTATGAAGTCACTCGAGAATGGTCAATGTAGACACTTGAATTTGAATTGAACGATACAAGAATGTGTCTAAAAAACAGCTTTTAGTGCAATGGATCCAGAAGAATCAAGAATATGGGACTGAATAAGGATGTCTTATCGAAATTGTGCTGTTACACTGTTACATTTCGTCGTTTGTGTATCTCTCTCCTTTTTCTCTTGATGTCTTTTTTTTATTTTCGGCAGGGAAGGGAGTGAGGGGGAATTGGTATTGCTTTGTGCTTGTAGCTTTTCATGGTTATCTTCATTTGTATTCTTACATAAAAGTGGTGGTTATATAACTACATTTGAGCCGCCACATGAGAAAACCATCAAAGTGGTCGTGCGCCCAGCGCAGCCACAGATCAGCCTGGGCAGACGCCCAATCTGATCAGAGTCATGGAGGTCAATTAGATCTTAGCTTAGCTAACAGTCTGATCTGACAGGGCGGATGCCCAGGCTGATCTGAGTCTGTGCTGGGCACTTTGTTGGGTTTCTCGTGTCGCGGCTCATTTATTTAACGCGTTGTCACAGTATGATGTCAAAGACCGTATAAACTGCCAATACACTCGGAGAGAGAGAGAGAGAGAGAGAGAGAGAGAGAGAGGGAATACTTTTTTGACACAACTGACAGCTGATATTCAGTTTGCCATCGCCCAAAAAAAAACGTTCACACATTCTCTGAAACGTCAAACATATCAAAATCGGATTCAGAATTGTTTACTGGTGATACGTCCATAGACAATCATTCACCAGGACTTATGATCACGCAAGCTGGTCCCTAACCCTTAGCAGAGATGTAATCTTAGTAATCCTCGGCTTCACATTGAGCAGCTGAAGTCAGGGAACATATAGTTGTCTAAAGTCCGGCTTGTGTTAATTTTTCCTTTGAGTTTTACATATTTAGAATTAAGACTACTGTATCGACCGCTTCTTAGACACGTTTGAAATTGCAATTTTTATTTGCTGAGTTTAATGACTGTATGTATAGGATCTATTTGATTGTTTTCAGTTTGGTTTTATTTAATCTACATTCAGGTCAAAAGAAAATTAATGTTTGTTTTATGTTGTATATCTTCTAGCCAGATGAGATTTAAAATAGGAAAGGTATACTCAACAGCTAAAGGAATGTATTATAGGTTCTCTTTGCTGGTTTGTGTATGTTGTCTGTCTGCTCCGTTGGTTGTTTGTCTTTCGCTCATAATTTTCTTCTTGTTTCGGTTTATTAGCTGGGTTGTGCTTTCTTTGTATGGCTTTGCTGGGTATCATTATTGAGCCGCGACACGAGAAAACCAACAAAGTGGCTGTGCGCCCAACGCAGACTCAGATCAACCTGGGCATCCAGTCTGATCAGACTCTTCGCTAAGCCACTAAAGGGTAGCTAAGGGTCTAAGCTACCTCCATGCGGACAGCGAAGACTCTGATGCCCAGGCTGATGCCCAGGCTGATTCGCGGCTCATATCTCTGTATTAATATTGAGGGAATAAATTTTTCTCACCATTTGGACAAGATCCCCCTTTCTAGAGCTTTCTGAGATTTTTCTTTCTCAGCTTGTTGTCTCAGCCTAGGCTCTAAAAGCTGTTTCAATCTGCCATTCATTGCTTAATATAGCCCAAGCATGTTAATTTCAACACTTCCACTTGTTATCTGTCGTTAAAATTGCATGCAGAATATAAAATTAACAGCCACATCTGGCTTATGAAATACAACTGCACAATAAACAACACTCTGTGGCGATTTATTTATCGCTCTTGAGTTGACATTAGAGCCGCGACACGAGAAAACCAACAAAGTTGCATGTGCGCCCAGCGAAAATTCAGCTCAGCTTGGGCATCTACCCAGTCTGATCAGAGTCTTTGCTGCCTGCATGGAGGAATCTTAAAACCCTTAGCTACTCTTTAAGCGTACAGCGTAGAATCTGGTCAGATTGGGCGGACGCCTAGGATGATCTGAGTTTTCGCTGCGCACACAAGCCCCTTTGTTGGTTTTGTCGTGCTGCGGCTCAATCAATGGTAACATGGTTTCGTGAAAGTCGGCCCTTACGCTAAGCCCGACATAACTGTTTGGGAAGATGTTGCCAGTAATCCTTACAGAAATTAATATCAATACGTAATATTCAGCAAGGCCTCTGGGAATGGAGATGTTCATTTATCTCACAAATCCTAGTCTTCGCAGAAGCAATCTTTATGCTTTTGTGTGGTTCCTTCTTTCAATATGGTAATTTCTCTGCAATGGTAATTTGATTCACTTCGGGACAAGATGGTGAAAAATCACAAATTAGACGGATAATTATGAGGCACTTAGGCGTTATTTGATGTCTATGATTAATGTGCGAGTTACGTTCACTAAAAAGAGACCTTTTTACCTGTGCATCTTCACATAACCGCACATGAACACATTAAACCAAACTGAGTCTGCTATTTTCGTTTCTTTGATGTGTTACTGTCCATGGAATCTTCTTATCCTCAATGCAGCTAGTGATGTGCTGTGTGGCGGCTGTAAGTGTCTCCCTTTACATCATCAAAGTGCAAATTATATAGTCTCTGGTCCTTGAATCATTGGGAATCTTAATCAGATGAGCCGCGACACAACAAAACAAGAAGTCGCATGTGCGCCCAGTGACGGTTCAGATTAGCCTGGGCATCCGCGCATGGAAGTAGCTTAGGCCCTGACTACCCTTTACGCGCACAGCAAATAATTTGATTAGACTGAGCGGATTCTAGGCTGATCTTAGTCTTTGCTGGGTGCACATGCCGCTCTTTTAATTTCTCGTGTAGAGGCTTCTTTAAATAATTGGTGTCGCGTGAAAACAAAACTTAAGCCATGTGCATACAGTAAACACTAAATATCACCCTTCACGGCTGCGCACCCTAACCAGAGTCTTCACTGTTCACTTTTAAGATTCATCAAGTTTCACATATAGTGTATGCGAAAAGAAAGGGCATTCTCTGATCAGACTGTGCGGATGCGCTGGTTGTTCTGACTCGGCCCTGTTCGCATAGATGGAAGATAGCGCTTAATGCAACGCCAATCAAATAGTATTAATTAAGGTTCCTCTTCACAGTTGCAAGAAAAAAAAATAGGACCATTATCTGCATCATACCAATACCTAAATTATATCCCTGACTGTCTCCATTTTATCCATATTCTCAGAAAAAGTGCTTAAGATTTTTTTGTGGGGTTTGCACAATATTTAATTTACCAGAACACTGTGTTTACCTTTGATAAAAAGATAGTTATCTAAGATTTTCACATTTGAAAGGAAAAAATTAAAGCTCTTTTGACAGTGGTTTAAAGTTTGTTACAACTATGTAAACAAATATTTTATACCACTCACTACCGACTCCTAACAATTTTGATTGTGAAAAAACTACCGAATACGGAAAACCAGAGTTTTTTTGGCCATCCTCATGCTTTCTGGAGGCGGCCATATTTGAAAGCTGGGAAAATCATGGTATGCCAGTTTTCGAACAAAATTACATTGAGATCTTACATTTAGCCAACTATCAAGACACACTTTCTGAAACTTCGATACAAAAGCCCTCTTTTAACACATAATCGGTTAAACGCTCTTGCTTTATTATCGTGTCATATTTGGAAAGAATCGTGGCCACATATATTTGTTTACATTTGCTTCGTTTTCGATTAACTAAGATTGCTACGCGTAAAAATTAACCGAACTAATTTGATTGAAGATATAAATATTATGTTCATATTATTTGTTAAAAAGAGGTACATGTTTACTTTGATTTATTATTACATATAAAACTAGTTAATGTGTCTACAAAAATTATTCTATCCGTAATTGTGTGATATGACAAATTTATTTTGGAACTACTTTTTAGCTCAGGCATTTCTCCTCTTATGCGGAAATGCTCTTCGGTCGTAAACAGAAACTAGAAACAATTGGCTACTGAAGCTGACCTTGGCTGGTGTGAAGTTTACATCAAGTATTTGCCGAGTTCTGGCCTATTTACTCATTGGTAGGTGTGAAAAACGATTGATCGTTCGTACGATTATTCAAATCTTCATCTTGTAGGTTCATTAGCTGACCTGTCAAACGTTGTTTTGATGACGTAGCGGTCGTATTTTTTATTTTTTTCAAACCACTTGTTTCAATAAATTTGTAATGTCATTGGTAAGTGTTGTCCATTTTGTGGTCCACCAAAGACATAATAACAAATAATAAAATGTGTTTGTGTATGTGTTTTTGGTTGTTCACATATGAGGGCCAATGAGAATCAGACCATCACTGAAAATACATGAAGAAATAATTTTGCTCATTTATTTGGTTTATATTGAATAAGTTGGGTGTTCTATCATGGCAAGGCGTAAGAAAAACTCACATAAGTTTGGAATTGCAAGCGGAAGACACCGTTGAAAGAGAAAAGTCCTCGGTCTTGGTCGAAAGAGCTATCAGTTTTCATGTCATTTCAAAGATAATAACTCGGACAATGTTGTTATTATCAAGCGCACACATGGTGGCAAGAAGATAAATAAAAGGCTTCGAAAAAAACGAGCACTGAAAAGATTTTACCAGTTATATCAGTTATATCCCAGTGGGCACATGACGTCATAATGATGTCACTGCAACGTTATTAGATGGCATCAATGTCAGTACAGTGTCATTACGATGCAATGTGCCTGCTGGTGTGTGTTTGGCAATGTGCCTGCTGGTATGGGTTTGGCTTCCAATATAAATATGAATACGTGTTTCTTGTCATCCTTCCAAAATATGCGCCGGGCCGCGTAGCGCAATCGGTAGAGCACCTGACTCATAAGTCAGAGGCCCTGAGTTCGAAACCCGGTCTGGCCACATACTTTCGTTTCTCCTTCCGCTGATTCAAGAAGGGCAGTTGTCAGTTACTGGCGAAACTATGTGCACTTAGTACGCGTTAACTGCTTAGGAGGTCTATGCCTGCCCAGGAATAGTGTGGTAAGGTTAACTGACCGTTCTGACATGACCTTAGCTGTTTACCGTGGACGATAAGCTTCAAATCAACCAACCAACCTTCCAAAAAATCATAAATTCAGTTTACAAACCTTTCAGAACTTGCTGTATCAAAATCAATAAATAAACTCATGTTCAAATATTTTTCAGTTAAAATAACAATTTCTGTTGGTGCATTCAGGCCACCATACTTTGGTTCACATTGCTAAAAAAGGAGTTCCAACATGGATGATGTTTGAAAAAATTTTATGGAATTTTTTTTGGAAATCATCCATTTTCGTTGTAATTTGGCCACTTTGGTTCTTTTCTCATGTGGCAGTCCTTAAATACAATCATAACAAACATTTTTACATCATTATTTTGCAGATCGTGAGTGAAGGGAGATAACTAACATTTTTGCCGAAAACTCTGACAAAAAGTAAAATTGCACTAAATAGTGATTTCTTATAAAGACTTTTTCCGCTTCAAATTTATCAGCATTTCTGGACAATTAATCTGGTATATAATATGGCCAGGTTTTGACATGGAAAATAGTAAAAAATTCACTTAGAAATTTTGCAATATAATTGTTAAGTGGAACCTTAAGTCCAAGTTTTCGCGTGGTTTGCTGAACTGGACAAGATTATCTGAAAAATAAACAGCTATCCATTCTGCTGAAGTTAAAAACTGAATGAATCGGAGAAACTACCGAACGTCATAATTTTTTTTTGCAAGCACCTTCGTAAGCAATCTAAATTCGGTATCATTTCACAGACTTTATGACACTCGGTGAAGCCCAAATAATTGCGTGACGCTGATGAATTACACTCTTAAAATTCAGCTTAAGAACATAACTTCTAATTAATTATTTCCGAATCCAATATACTAGCGACATTTTATTATGATAATTCCTCATTTCATTGTCTTTTCATGAACTCAAGTCTCGAGTCTGGCAATGAATGTATTTCACTTCATCTCTTAAAATGTTATGTCATCCAGCTAATTGCGACAGACAGACACAAAAAATTATTAGTTCTAGTTTATTGAAAATCCTCATGCAAATTATTGTTAATATGTGATATAATTATAGATTATTGAATTTATATTGGGAAATATTCGGCACGAGTTCATATTACGGCGAAGGACGCACGAGCGTCTCCGCCATATGAACGAGTGCCGAATATTTCCCAATATAAATTCAATAACCTTTTTATTATATACCTTTATCTTCAATCAGCTAGTTTCAGCAGTGTTGTCTACATAAGAAATCAAAATAAATCTCGACATATCACGCCAAAATTTCTTGAAATTTGATATATTATGATGCAGTTCGGTGTCTTCATACGTGCTGAAAGCCACGCCCGACGGCGCGAAAGTGAATATGCCGTTATGGAATCGAACGTGACGTCAGTAAACAAACTTAGACGCTAACAAGAAGTGGGCGCCATTTTCCAGTTCTACTCTCTGCAAATCTTAGGAAATTCTCAATTATTATTCCCAGACTATGCCGTAAAAGATTGACAGATCAAAGGTAAATCATATTTAATTGTCTTACATGCAATTTATACAGCGAAAAAGACAGTAGTGTCATCATTTTACTTGGTTTTTGATTGCAGTCGACAACAAAATGGCTGCCACACTTTTATCCTCTCAAAACAAAAGTAGTTTTGGTGAACGTGACTCCTTAACTCCGTGCAATATGCACTTAACTCCGTGCAATATGCAAAAAAATAGTGCACGTTTACTCCAATGTAAAGTGAATGGGGATCTTTCTAGGTATATAATAATGAAATATTTTTTTAGGGGTGATTAATAAATTCGAGAACTTTTGGAATATCTAAATAACATGAAAATTGCTATTTATTCTTTCTCAGCATAGGGTTCCTTGACTTTGATACACTTGTAACATCTGCACAACCATGCATCAAACTCGTGACGTAAACCCGGCGTCACGTGACACTAATCTTAGCGCCGCCATTATATAGCCACACCAAGTTCTTCGCGCGTCTCATATTTTATTCAACGCAACTGATCACTGGCTGTCATTTTGTTTTCATAATTTGCTCCTAGAAACAAAAATGAAAAAAAATATCCCCTTTATCGGGGACCATGCAGTTCAAATTTTGTTTTCATAATTTGAACTGCATGGTCCCCGATAAGGGGAATATTTTGTTCATTTTTGTTTTTTGGAGCTTATCTTTTTTATGATCAGATATTTTTCTTGAAATAAATATTTGTGCTTATTGTTTTTTTATTTTTATTTATTTATTTTTTTAGCTCACCTGAGCCTTAGGCTCAATGGTGAGCTTATAGTATAGCCAGACATCCGTCCGTCCGTCGTCCGTCCGTCCGTCGTCAACATTTTCTCCTCTGAAACCACTGGGCCGATTGTAGCCATATTTCATATGGAGCCTACCTAGTTTAGGGAAACGAAAGTTTGTTCGGGGTATCTGGGTCACATGACCAAGATGACCGCCACGCCTATATATAGTAAAAACCCTTTAAAAATCTTCTTCTCCAGAACCGAAAGGCCTATCATCTTGAAACCTGGCCCCGAGGTTATAAAACTTTTTTCGTGCTCAACTCAGCTGAGCATGAAATTTTCTCTGCTGATAAATATGAAAATGCCAACTAATGTTGGCATTTTCATATTGATAAGCAGAGAAAATTACATACTCAGCTGAACTGAGCAACAAAACAAATGTACTTATCAGTAATTTGCTATTTATTAGACGTTAAAATTTCATGCTCACCTGAGTTGAGCATGAAAAAAGTTTTATAACCTCGGGGCCTGGCCCCGAGGTTATAAAACTTTTTTCATGCTCAACTCAGCTGAGCATGAAATTTTCTCTGCTAATAAATAAGAAAATGGCAACTCATGTTGGCATTTTCATATTCGTACGCAGAGAAAATATCATACTCAGCTAACTGAGCAAGAAAACAACTGTACTTATTTTTTTGCTATTTGTAAGCAAGTAAAATTTCATGCTCAGCTGAGTTGAGCACGAAAAAAGTTTTATAACCTTGGGGCCTGGTATGTAGTATTGCGCATTCAAGCCCTTCATAGTTTGTACAATTGATGACCCTAGGTTGACCTTGACCTAATTTACGTCACAGTCAACTTTGGTACGTTATGCTTTTGTATGGGAAATGCTTAAACAGTGGATTTCTCAGTCACTATATAACTCTAAGTTATAATATTTGGTATTTATGGTCAACTAAACGACTAGATGAAGATATTATGTCCTATTATGTGCTCAAGAGCACTGAAATTCTGTCTCTTGTCATATATCTCCTCCTCCTCTGCCACTGGGCCGATTGAAGCCATATTTCATATGGAGCCTACCTAGTTTGGCGGAACGAAAGTTTGATCTGGGTATCTGGGTCACATGACTAAGATGGCCGCCACGCCCATATATGGTAAAAACCCTTAAAAAATCTTCTTCTCCAGAAACGAAAGGCCTATGCCCTTGAAACCTGGTATGTATTATTGCGCATTCAAGCCCATCATAGTTTATACAAATGATGATCGTAGGTTGAACTTGATCTAATTTACGTCACGGTCAACTTTGGTACGTTATGCTTTTGTTTGAGAAATGCTTAAACAGTGGATTTCGCAGAAATAGTTTAAGTCTTAGGAATAATGTTTGGTATATATGGTTAACTGGATGACTAGATAAAGACATTATGTCGCTTATGGTCAAGGTCATTATCTGACCTTTGTTCAAGGACATTGAGAATCTGTTGCCTGTCAACATTTTCATACATCTTCTCCTCTGAAGCCGCTGAGCCGATTGAAGCCATATTGCATATGGAGCCTACCTAAAGTTTGTTCGGGGTATCTGGGACATATGACCAATATGGCCGGCACACCTATATATACTGCTCACAAAAAGTAACGGGTATTATGACATAGAAGCGTGTACAAAAATGAATAATTATGGCTGGGCTAGTTTATTGTTGTATATTGACAGAACACTATTCAAGTAACAATATTCAACTAAAACAGAAACATTCAATGCAGGTCATGTGACCTAGAGCAGCACATAAAGGACTATGGGGTCTACACCTCAATTCCACATCGGCGAAAAAAATTCTTTTGACCCTCAGATTCTGTGAATATAAAAATTCTCCACAATTTTCCAAACTGAAAACACCCACTTTGGTAGGCCTTATTGCGTTATTTAAGGTGTAGGGCTGTTACAAATGTCACCATGTGTGAGACAATTCACCACACAATGGTATCTTTTATGGCTATCGTTTTCTCCTGTGATAAAACCGCATGACAAAAGTAGCTGTATCTTGTTGACTGAGGCATTAGGCGTCTGTCTTAATAAAAATTGCATAAAAATATTCAGTCATTGCTGCGCTGGATTCGTGTGAAATTTGGCAGTCGACCCCTTGTCTACTTCCAATTTACTCTAGGTCACGTGGCAAGCTTAATCGTTTCAATATACATATTGAGGGCCTCTATGATTATTTGTTTTATGAATTATAACAGTTCAATATTCATTTACTTATTTTTCTTACTTCTGCTGCCTTAAATGTCTTAATATCCCTTACTTATTTTGAGCAGTATATAATAAAAACCCTTCAAACATCTTCTACTCCAGAACCGAAAGGTCTATGACCTTGAAACCTTGTATGCAGCACTGAACATTCAAGCCCATCATAGTTTGTACAAATGATGACCGTAGGTTGAGCTTGACCTAATGCACGACACGGTCAACTTTCTTACGTTATGTTTTTATATGGGAAATGGCTTAAACAGTGGAATTCTCAGGAACGATTTAAGTCCTAGGTACAATATTTGATATATATGATTAACTAATTAAACAAATGAAGATATTGTGTTGCTAAAGGTCAAGGTCATTCTTAGACCTTTGTTCAATGTCACTGAGATTCTGTTGCCTGACAACATTTTCAAACATCTTTTTCTCTGAAGCCATTGGATTGTTAGAAACCATATTTCATATGGAGCTTCAATTGGTCAAAGGAACCAAAGTTTGTTCAGACGGTCATGGTCACATGACCAAGATGGCAGCCATGCCCATATATAGTAAAAACCTTTCAAAAATCTGCTTCTCCAGAACCCAAGGCCCAATTACCTTGTGGCATGGTATGTAGCATTGGGGACTCGGGGGCCCATTATAGTTTATACAAATCATGACTATGCATTGACCTTGACCTAATTTATGGCAAGTTTAAGTTTGATATGTTATGCTTTTATATGGGTGAATGCTTAAACAGTTGATTTCATGGAAACTTTTTAAGCCTAGATATAAAATATGGTTAACTAAATGAATACATGAAGACATAATGTCATCAAAGGTCAAGATCATTTTTTGAACTTTGCTCAAGGTCACTGAGATCTTAAAATTAAATATGCA
Source organism: Ctena decussata (assembly GCA_963989385.1). Classification (NCBI taxonomy): domain Eukaryota; kingdom Metazoa; phylum Mollusca; class Bivalvia; order Lucinida; family Lucinidae; genus Ctena; species Ctena decussata. The sequence continues at coordinate 29,153,856 of OZ022505.1, forward strand.
CTTCTTATAAACCACTGGTTTCAAATTCATAACAAATGAGCGAAATGACAAATTGTGTCTGTTGACGGCAGGTGTCAGGTGAGCAAAAGGACCGTTGGTCCTCTGTTTTTTTTTTTTTTGTTTTTTTTTTTTTCTTTTTTTTTTTTGGTTTTTTTGTTTTGTTTTTTTTTGTTTTTGTTTTTTTTGTTTTTTTTTTTCGTATTTTTTTTTATATATTTTATTTTGTTTGTTTTTTTTTTTTTTTTTTTTTTTTTTTTTTTTTGTTTTGTTTTGTTTTGTTTTGTTGTGTTTTTTGTGTGTTTTTGTGTGTGTTTTTTTAAACCTTTGAAAAGCCGAACGCGCTTAGGTAACATATTGAGAAATGCACTGTTAATGATTACTCTCCATTTATAACCAGTTTTGAATCATTATAGCATCCCGAGTGGATCCAGTGCTACCGAAATATCGTGTTTGTAAGATGTATTTCCCAAGATTTAGGGGAAATACTTCAAACCAGCACAATATGCTGGTAGCACTGGATCCACTCGGGATGCTAAAATGTTTTAAAACTGGCTATAAATGGAGAGGTAATCATTAACAGTGCCTTTGTCAATGTGTCATCTAAACGCTTTCATCTTCATCAGAGGATTCAAACAATAAAAAATATAAACAATAAGCAAAAATATTGACATTTCGAGAAAAATCTGAACACAAAGAAAGAGGAGTTTTTAAAAACAAAATTGAACAAAAACAATTCCTTTAGCGGGGACCATGCAGGTCAAATTATAAAACTGCGCCCAAATGTTGTACGTAATTGTCTTGCACGTACAGAAATAAACACAACGCTACATCAATCAACGTATAAAACACGGATATACTTACAGATACTTACAGATCCTCTTCTGGTAAAAGGCTGAACCCAGCCTATGACACCAGCTCTTCGTCTTCATCATTTGTTATATCTTGGTCTGTTCCGGTGGTGTTATACACAAATGTGGATATGTACAAGAGTCAAGCCTCGCTGTGTTGCAGCTTGTGAAACCGTGGAACTGCATAACAACTGAAGTAATGTTTGGTGAGTTATTGGTTGTGTTTGATTCATTGGTCCCAAAAACCGGCACATTAGTCCATACCAGGGAGAAGGGAAACTAAGTTTAAGATTGTATGGAATAGAAATAAAAAAAGGAATGCCGCACCTGCTGCAAGTGCAGCTGGCTCTTGACTCATCAGAGGCAGCAATGTAAACAACCATTTCCCGTGTAGAACAGATCGATCTCGTTACCCATCAGCCAAGACTTGGTGTCCAGAAACACTTGCTCTTCATTGAAGACCTCAGCCGTGAATCTTATGGAAGAGACTCTCTAGGTTGTCATGACCATGTGTCCATTTTGTGTCCACGTCGTCAATAAACCTTAACCATAAAAATGGTTTTAGACTAACTAGTCTAAGTAGTTGTCCCTCCAATCGTCCCATGAACATATATGCATAAGCTGGAGCCATTTTGTGCCCACAACTGTTCCTTGGGCATGTAGGTAGTATGTCCTCTTGTACTCAAAGTTATAGCACTTCAGAATCAGTGTGAGACGCTTAACAAGAGTTTCTGTTGGTGGATCTTTGACAGGCCTCTCTTCCCAAACCAGCTGGCATGCACGAATGTAACATCCATTGAGACAAGAAGTGTTTCAGAAAAGATCGGACTTGATTCCTTAAGTTTCCTCAAGTAATCAGTAGTGTCCTTCAAGTAAGTTGGCAAGTTGTTGACGTGGGGCTGCAGATGTAGGTCCACAAACTCTGAAATCTTCTCAGTTGACTGTCCATTTGGAAAAGCTATAGGGCGTCCAGGGTTTTCAGCTTTGTGAAAATTGGGAGCAAATAAAACCGGCTAGCTTTTGCTTGTCTACAATGAGATATCTCGTGGTCTTGTCGCTATGTATATACGTATTTAAACTATGTATATTTTATCGTTTAAATACGGTGAGTGTCACAAGTCATATTGTTCTTTTTCACATTTTTCTTATCGGATGCACGAAAGACTTTATATCGTTTTAACAATGTTACATTCATTTTAGTAAGAAAGATGCAACAACGTTTTGTATTTGTTTAACAGTTTGTGGGTTATATTGTTGATAATTATGATGATTTATCTTGTGGAAATATTTAGGTGAATGGATACACTTTTAAGGGAAATGAGACTGCCTTTTTCATTTTTGCCTCCTTTTCAAGCGAGGTGAACACTTTTAGGAAAGATTTTGCTCCTAGGGGAGCAATGTCTTCCCTGTAAGAGTAACCTTCTTTTAAGTGGGAGTTCTTCATACAAGGAAAGTTTAAGAATGCAATGATCCGGGGCCGTATTTATAAAACGACTTAAGTGGTTGCTATGCTGTTGCTAAGGCTAAATTTCTATGTTGGAGATTTCCTACAACTATGAAATTTACTCTGGAGGAACAGTCTGAAAAAGACTGTTCCTCCAGAGCAAATTTCAAAGTTGTAGGGAATCTCCTTCATAAATATTCTGCCTTAGCAACAGCATAGCAACCACTTAAGTTGGTTTATAAATATGGCCCAGGAACCGACACAATCGTTTATCACATCCTGCCCTAAATACAAAATTCGAAAGGAAAATAGAAAATATAGAAGACACACAAAATAAAGCAATGCAAACGAAATGCCAATAGGCCTGCACTGGACACACAACCGGATTGTTGGTTTTCTCGTTTCGCGGCTCATGTATAGATTTACAGCATGACGTCAATAACGATATGCTCGTGTGTACACGTATGTCTGTGTTAGTTTCCGCAATTGTTCAACGCAACAAAACACATGTACTTCACACTATACGGAAAACATTTAACAACTAGTTTTACTTTATTTTATTTTTTCATTATAAAACATAACGGGAAGCAAAGTGAGTAGCTATACAGGTGCCACATTTTAGCAGACCACAAACGAATTGAGTAAGACACAAGAAGGTAAAGAACCACAATAGAAGTACCGCCTTGGCACGGTCAGCAATAAATCACTGGGGGGGGGGGGCTTTTAAACATGTTTTACTGAATCCAAACCTCGCATAATCATATGTCCGATCTCTGAAAAAGGGAAACGTTGACATGATAAATTCTAAAAGAAGATTCCCTGGAAACAATGAATACATCAAAGAAACGAAAATGGCAGGCTCGGTCTGGTGCTAGGAGGCGAAGGCAATCTTGCAACATTATATAACTGTAATGTTGCAGCACTGCCTACGCCTCCTAGCACTTTATGTAATGTTGCAACACTGCCTACGCCTCCTAGCACGTTATGTAATGAAACAACAACGCCTACGCCTCCTAGCACGTTATGTAATGTTGCAGCACTGCCTACGCCTCTTAGCACGTTATGTAATGTTGTTACACTGCCTACGCCTCTTAGCACGTTATGTTATGTTGCAGCACTGCCTACGCCTCCTAGCACGTTATGTAATGTTGCAGCACTGCCTACGCCTCCTAGCACGTTATGTAATGTTGCAGCACTGCCTACGCCTCCTAGCACGTTATGTAATATTGCAGCACTGCCTACGCCTCCTGGCACGTTATGTAATGTTGCAGCACTGCCTACGCCTCCTAGCACGTTATGTAATGTTGCAGCACTGCCTCGCCTCTTAGCACGTTATGTAATGTTGTAACACTGCCTACGCCTCTTAGCACGTTACGTAATGTTGCAGCACTGCCTACGCCTCCTAGCACGTTATGTAATGTTGCAGCACTGCCTACGCCTCCTAGCACGTTATGTAATGTTGCAATACTGCCTACGCCTGCTAGCACGTTATGAAATATTGCAGCACTGCCTAAGCCTCCTAGCACGTTATGTAATGTTGCAGCACTGCCTACGCCTCCTAGCACGTTATGTAATGTTGCAGCACTGCCTACGCCTCTTAGCACGTTATGTAATGTTGTAACACTGCCTACGCCTCTTAGCACGTTATGTAATGTTGCAGCACTGCCTACGCCTCCTAGCACATTATGTAATGTTGCAGCACTGCCTATGCCTCCTAGCACGTTATGTAATGTTGCAGCACTGCCTACGCCTCCTAGCACGTTATGTAATGTTGCAATACTGCCTACGCCTCTTAGCACGTTATGTAATGTAACAACACTGCCTACGCCTCTTAGCACGTTATGTAATGTTGTTACACTGCCTACGCCTCTTAGCACGTTATGTAATGTTGTTACACTGCCTACGCCTCTTAGCACGTTATGTAATGTTGCAGCACTGCCTACGCCTCCTAGCACGTTATGTAATGTTGCAACACTACCTACGCCTCTTAGCACGTTATGTAATGTTGCAACACTGCCTACGCCTCTTCGTACGTTAGGTAATGTTGCAACATTGCCTACGCCTCCTAGCACGTTATGTAATGTTGCAACACTGCCTACGCCTCTTAGCAGGTTATGTTGTGTTGCAACACTGCCTACGCATCTTAGCACGTTATGTAATATTGCACCTACGCCTCTTAGCACGTTATGTAATGTTGCAACACTGCCTACGTCTCTTAGCATGTTATGTAATGTTGTTACACTGCCTACGCCTCTTAGCACGTTATGTTATGTTGCAGCACTGCCTACACCTCCTGGCACCAATTCAACGGAACTCCATTTTCATAGTGACTCAGAATAAGTCCAGTGATTCCAAAGGAGCAGAAAATATATAATATGCAACATAGAAAATGTTTAAAAATATGAAACATCCTGCATTGATACACTTCAGCGGAAACGGATGAGGATGCAGACACGAATTACGTACACATGGAATCCCGGCGTAAGACACGCTATCCTAATGATAAGTAAATAACATATTCAGGACATTGTCAGTAACCTTGGCAATATAGTCTGGACGCTACTAGCAACTAGGAAAGCCATGGGAATCCTTTTCTCAGAAAAGCATTGGTAATTTGTGATCTGCGACAGCAGGGGTAGTTGCTTTAATTATAATTGCTTTGACTTATATGATAATTTTATGTGCAATATGAATCCAATTTGCTGCACAAAAGCGTCGAAGACGTCTTAAAAATTATGAGATAAATGCTGCTGAAATTTGCCATCACGTGGGACCATTGCTTCATTAGTTGTGAAGAACCATAAAGATGGCCTGGCGACTAGTTCGTAACTGAATTCACTTTCCTATGACCCCGGCTTCAAAGAGGTTGGAGGTATACTGCTTGTGGTCCGTTCTTTCACCCATTCATCTCTTTATGGCATACCTAATACTGATGAAGAATGTATATTATGGTAGGATATTGAATTTCTTGTATAGGCTGCTTAAGATGAAAAATAAGATGACCCATATTTTTCATTATTATTTTATTATTATTTTTATAGCCGGTAAAATTAAGGGGAAAATATTAAAAAAAGGGCATTACGCCATATGTTAAAAAGATTAAGGAGAAACAACAACACAGCCATTAGGCCATATTCCAAAATATAAGTATAATTGAAAGTTGGAGCCTGAAATGAAATAACTGCATCATTAAGGAAAAACAGCCGGTTTTAGCAAATGAGCTTGACCTTCAGCCTCCTTATATGCTGTTATACAGTTTTATTTTTGGGCCGCCAATTTCTCAACGTCATCACTACCTGAAGTTATTTCAACAGAAACTTCAGGTTTTCTCAAACAAATAACTTAAGTCATTTAATTCCACGTTAAACAAGAACAAAATCTTATCTCAGTTTTATTGCGACTATTCGTAAAACCGCAATACCACCCGCAAAGTCTGCACTACGCCTGCTCAACCCCTCCAGATTTTCAAAGCTACCAGTACGGGCTTAATGAATGCAAAGGAAATAAAAGTCCTGCGACACGACGAAACCAGCAAAGTAGAATGTGCACCTAGCAAAGACTCAGATCAGCCTGGGCATCTTTCCCAGTCTGACCATAGTCTTTGCTGTACACTTTAAGGATAGCTAAGGGTCTAAGCTAGCTTCATACGGACAGCAAAGACTCTTATCAGACTGGGCGGATCTTAGCTATCCTTAAAGTGTACAGCAAAGACTCTAAATGCCCAGGCTGATCTGAATCTTCGCTGGGCTCACATGCCACTTTGTTGGTTCTGTCCTGTCGCGGCTCAAAAGTATGATATGCACTATGATGAAGTCGGCAAAGAAATCATACCTGCATGTACTTAGAACCATGGAAGTCAGCATCAAAAAAGAAAACTTTGGAAAAATCCAATAATTTAATGTAAGTTACGTGTATGTATATGGTCTGCGGAAAGTAGGAATCGGTTCAATTCCAGAATTGTACTGCGCAAAGTAGGAGTTCTCACTTTGTTGCACAAAGTGGGAATTCTTACCCTGCGCAAGACAATTCTAGAATTGTCACTGCCCAAAGTGGGAATCGGGACAAAGTGAGAATGAATAATAATTTTCTTAAGTTTCAAATACTTGCGACTGGATATTAAGTCTGTTATTGGTCATTGTTTACAATGTATCATAAGAAAAGAAAAACATAATTGAAAAAATAGATAGTTGAGCCGTGACGTGACAAAACCAACAAAGTGGTTGTGCGCCCGGCGCAGACTCAGATCAGCCTGTGTATCTTAGCTACCCTCTAAGCACTTAACGAAGAGTCTGGTCAAACTGGGCGGATGACGAGGCTAATTTGAGTCTGTGCTGTGCGCACAACCACATTGTTGGTTTTGTCATGTCGCGGCCCAGTTAAACAATTGAACCATGTATTCGAAAGATTATGGAGATGATAGAAAATGTTAATTTCTTGACCATTCACCAATGCAATAAAAATCGTAGCGAATCTTCATTTCCTAGTGTTTAATGTATAATTTTATCATCTCAATATTTCTTGTTCAACAACAACTTACTTTGACCCAGAAATTCCCACTTTGCCCAAAGATATTTACCTCTCCGATAACCGCAACCGAACCCCTTGCGCAATTCTAGAATTGTACCGCTACAATTCCGGAATTGTTACACAAAGTGAGAATTCCTACTTTGCACAGGACAATTCCGGAATTGTACCGATTCTTACTTTGCGCAGAACATATATACTTGTAAGGCCTGGTAAAATTGTTCAGTAGAAAATCAATTACGCGTACAAGGAAAAAATCTTGTCTATTCAGTGAACGTTTGTTGATAGTATCATGACATCTTATATAGGAACAAGAATAGTTAGATTGACACTAAAATCATTTTGATGTAAGTTAGTTTGGAATCCACTGAATGTCGATAAGCAAACAATTTTATGCAAGGTTCTACACATGTTCTAACAACAGTCTATTGTCATTTCCTCTTGGGTGCTCGGGTCGGGCCCTGGTGCCGGCTAACTTTCAGTGCTGGGACGTACTAGTAGGGCATAGGGCCTACTTTGCTTGCAGCAGGTGCGGATGGGTTGTTCGGCTATTTTTTCTCTTGCCAATCATATACCTCTCTCCGGAAGACTGCTCAATATAGACTGAAATATCGTCTCAAAGGGGCGTTTAATCCCACGAAAGATATAAACAATCAACTTGTCAGGTCCAGATCATTGCTTTCTCATCCACTAGCAAAAGTGTACATTTGAGCCGCGACACGACAAAACCAACAATGTGGTTGTGCGCCCAGCGCAGATTCAGATCAACCTGGGCATCTACCCAGTCTGATCAGAGTCTTGCCTAAGCGCTTAAAGGGTAGCTAAGGGTCTAAGCTACCTTCAGGCGGACAGCGAAGACTCTGATCAGACTGGGCGGATGCCCAGGCTGATCTGAATCTGCGCTGGGCGCACAGCTACATTGTTGGTTTTCTCGTGTCGCGGCTCATTTATAATTTAAAATACTTTCGAACAGTGTCATGTCAAATTATTCTATCAAGTTCAGCAAAATGACTGAATGCAAATATGTGATTCACGGTACTGAATTACAAGAGGATATCTAAGACCTATATCGCCCCCTCAAGGACCAAGCTCAGCAACAGAATACTCCAAATACTATTTGGTAAGACTGGCTTAAATCTAAGAATCAATAAATGCTAAAATATCTCCACTCCTGCATACGTAAAACCCATTTTCAATTTCAAAGTAACTGAAAACATAAACTTTCTATAGCAACCGTGGTTCTGTACCGATCTGCATAAAACATAAAAAAACTGACTTTTTTGTGAAAGCTTGTTATAAACATTTCTGCAGGGTGTCAGCTTTTCAGACTGCTGAAGAGTCGTTTTTTATGATTATTATTATTATTTTCAGCTCTGGTCTACTAGTGATTATAGCCTCTGATGAGAAAAAAATTCGGTGAGCGATACAGGATCATGGTTCTAATAACCCCCAAAGAAATTATTGTGGATTACTTGTAGACATCACCGAATCAGTGATATCTTCCGTGTTAATTGCTTGTTATAATATGGTAATTTTGTCTGCGATATTAATCTTTTTAGGCACGGACAAGGCGCTGACCATGTTTGATAGGAGGAGCGTCACATTTCAAAATTTTGGCAATAAATGAATTCTAAGTACTTCAATTTGATTTAAAGAAATAGAACAATTTTGCTGTATTTAATTGTTGAAACCTTTGGAGATATCGTATCAGCTAACTGAGTACATGCTTATTATCAGAAGTTACTTTAGGTCTTTCATTGAACTTTGAACAGTTTCAGTCATATTTCAACAGTTCTCCTCCAAAACCACTGGACCGACTGGAATTTTGTAGATTTTTATTATACCAAAAAGCAATAGATGTGTCTTTCTGTATCATTTTCTTTAATGTTGCTTTACCCTAAATTTTTAAATAAATTGCTGACAGGCCACTTACAGACGTGATCCGCCTACTGACATAAACTGTTTTATCTCTTCCTTTTTTGCGGCCGGGTTTTCCTCGCGACACAATGTATACACATACGCAGAAATGAAAATGTGTTATAAAGGATGCATGTTCTAGGTGACCAGTTTCAAGGACATTGCTTGGCCTGATCGACCTACTAAGTCGGATCGGGACTATTTTAAATCAGTCTGAGGGGCAGATGCTAGTCGACATGAACATTCGTGGTTAGAGGAACTGGTGAAGTTCCAAAGTGGACGAAAATACCCTTGACTTGATTTGGACAACTTTGCCTGATCATTTCCATGACATCATACCCCAGATAAATCGAGTGGCCATGGCGTGGTCAGTTAAAAGGAAACCTCGCAGAAAAGTTTAATTATATCAAGAAGATGAGTTTGACTATAAAGTTTGCCGAGGAAAAATACTTTAATGGTCACTCTGGAACTGATTCGGTGCAGGAAAATTACAATTTCATAAATTCTTTTATCATTGATTTTATGGATAAGCATTTTCCATCTCAGACAAGTAGTCTGTAGCTAAATGTCCCATGAATTACTGCTATTTTAGGGGAAATATTCGAAGGTTCAAATAAAACTCATGCCAGGGCAAAAAGAACTAGACCTAGTCGTAGAGTAAGCTGAAAAATAAGTTTTAGGAATAGCAATGTTTACTCCTAGAGTCGAGTCGGTTAACTTCGGACAGCGGGTAAATTCGGACATACCATTGCAAAGAGTGTAAAGCCAGATGAGACGGCTCATAATGAGCCGTCTCATCAGGATTTTTACTGTTTGATCGGGTAATTATGTTTTAATTCTAAACAACTGCAATATAAAAGAAACAATGTCAATGTCCGAATTAACCTGCTGTCCGAATTTACCCGATTTGACCCAACTCAATCTTATAGCGCTATTAATAGCGTTGCCGTTATCTTCTAGTAACCAAATCCAACAAGTGTATTCACTCTTCTTTGACTATCACAATCAATCATTAGCAAATTTAGCCGCAACATGACAAAGCCCACAAAAGGCATGTGCGCCTATGGAAGACTCAGATCAATCTGGGCATCCACCCAATCTTATCAGAATCTTTGCTGTCCGCTTGGAGCTAGCTTAGACCCTTAGCTACCCTTTAAGCGCACAAGTAAGATTCTGATCAGACTTGGTGGATGCCCAGACTAATCTGAGTCTTCGCTGGGCGCCCAAGCCAATTTGTTTGTTTTCTCGTGTCGCGGCTCATTATTAATATATATGAAACTGAACCTTCTAGGGTCAATGTTTTTTTTTCCTTTTTTGACCTCTTATTTAACTATCGTTTCAGTGCTTCAATTTGAAGCGGTCAATATAGTATTTTGGATTTCTGTACACTGTCAAAGAAACTTCCGTAGATTTTACAGTAAGATACTAAGGTGTAGCTGACCTGATAAAATTTCGAAAAAAAATCTTAAATTTTTGACTGAGTTAAGCCCCTTTTTCGACTTAGTGCATTGAAGCATATGATACAAAGGTAAGTACTATGAGATGAACCTTCTTTATAGGCAAACATGTGGTTGGGGGCATAGTGTTTCATAAACACATTTTCTAGTTTTATATGTGTCTGCCAGCCTGTAGGACTCTTTTGATGAAATCACAATATGGTAGGGTTAAGCTAACTAACCGCACTTAAAAATACCTTCATGGGGAAGGGCTATAAGACCAAAACAATACCTGTTTTATTTTACCCTTCTCTGCTTGATGAGTGCTGCAAATGTGTACGGGCGCCCCTGAAAACAGGAAAGGGCAGGGCTGCTGATTGCCATTTATTTTACCGTTACATCTGTGGAATTGTTTTTACAGTATAAGTTTTGTTTTTTTTTCAGGCGTTTCATTTTTATCCTAACGAACCTCTTTGTCAGCGATATATAATAGGCGTTGCATGACAAGATACAGTACGGCTAGTGCAAACAGGAACGGCTCAGATTAGCCTGCGCATGCGTGCAACTTAACAGAGTCTTCCCGTTTCGGACAAACAAGGTATGAATCGTTGGGAATTTAAAAAGCGATGAATGGAGACTGAATAGTTGGCGCTGATGCACAGTCTGCTTTTAGAAGTTACTGTTCGCACATTGCCTAATATCCCTGTATTAACTCGATGCCCATTCAATAATAAGTTCATGCTCTGATACTGATGTTCTCTAGGAACGGCTCACCTTATTATGAAAGTCGAGCAATCACCAAATACTTCTAATATATAAGGGAGATCGCGCTGATATGAAACTGGTTGCCTCCATTTCGTCCAGTTAGCGAACTTGACATGTGTTGTCGGTAGAACTGTTGCTCTCTAGAGAGCAAATGAGCCGCGACACGAGAAAACCAACAATGTGGTCGTGCGCCCAGCGCAAACTCAGATCAGCCTGGGCATCCGCCCAGTCTGATCAGACTCTTCCCTAAGCGCTTAAAGGGTAGCTAAGGGTCCAAGCTACCATTATGCGGACAGCAAAGTCTCTGATCTGACTGGGCGGATGCCCAGGCTGATCTGAGTCTGCGCTGGGCGCACAACCACATTGTTGGTTTTGTCGTGTCGCGGCTCAAATTATTTTCTTTCTTTTTCAGTCTTCTACCCATTTGCTAAGAAACTCATTTACAAATAAAGCAAATACGTTCGTTTGTAAAGTGGCGACCAACCACGGAGGTGTTTAAGTGCATTATAAACCTCTTAAAGGCATTGGATTCCATTATCAAAATGTCTTCTTCTTGGCCTTAAACCGATGTACTGTCCATAATTGATGACTGACTCAGTAAATAGCAACATTATCTTGGACTAAATTGATATTGTCAGCTTTTATGACTAATATTGGACGATATATAGCTCTACATGAGTATATGAGGTCGCCCTGCATCTGCTTTCATCACGCATGTATTAGGAAACAATTAGCAACTGCCGACTGATAGCCAGCGGAACACTAATTTTTTAGCGTCGACGTAACGTCATTATGGAGGTGTACGACTTTGTTTTAGCGTTTTTGGTTATAACTATATTTAGATAAGAATTCGTACTCGATTTGTACGCCGTTTCCTTTTGCTAAAATACAGGTCCCACTATTTCCTGGTACTTCTACATTTGGCACACCCTGCTATAGGGTTCTCGCCAGCATCGCTAATGCATGATCTTTATAGCTTATATCTTAAAACACTTTATCTCACCCTGTACATACGGTTACCTGAGAGTTCAGTTATCACTTAACAGTACAGATCAACAATAAGTTCTGCTTGATTAACGCTAAATACAGGTTCCACTATTTACCGGTATTTGCTCTCATGGTTTGGCGCACCCAGCTGTAGGGCCCGTTTCAGCATTGCTAAGACATGAGCTGTGAAAACACTTCATCTCGTCTAATACACGAATCTCACCTATTACAAGCACTTATCAGAGAGTACAGTTCACTTACGAAGAGCATTTACTAAACAGTACAGGTCATCTAACAAAAGTTAATAGCACTGAAGCTCAACTGATACAAGCAATCACTAGACAAAAAGAAAAAGCTATCAAACTCGCCACTTACCTACAGCTTTAACAAATCTAAGAATACAATAAAATTAACCTGTATTGCTGCCAATTTTCTGCTTTACCACTTGCATCCTATAGATTCATTTGCTAAGGGATAACCTCTCAAGCTTTTTCAAAAGCTAAACTTGTCACTGAAAAGGTTGATCAGATTTGATCAGTTTACTGCAGCAGCTTACTGGAGAGCTATAAATAGATTTGGCCATGTGTTTTAGACTGTTTTCTCTCTAGAAGTTGTAACAATCAAAGATGAGGCAATTTAAAGGAATGTCATAACTGAACTGATGGACCGGAAAATGATTCTCAAATCATTACGTAATAAATTACCCCTCTTCATAATTCCTCCGAGGTCACTTATTCAGCATCCCGCATTGACTCTCGGTATCAGGACAGAAGCGTCTGGGCAAATAGTGTAGATCCAGATCAGACTGCTCTAAGTAGCAGTCTGATCTGGATCTGCATTGTTTGCCCAGTTTGGTTTGCCGATCCGCCTGAAAGTTTAATACGCCGCGTAACGGTAAACAAAAAACTTATTCAGATAATAATAATTCGATGAGGTCTCCTAGTATTTAGGATAACTGTGGCGTGACATTCATTCGGTTGACTTTAAGATTATACAGATTATCATCACAATGTATTAGGAGACGACATCAAAGTATCATCAATCAAACTAGTTTCAGCTGCATTACGTCTTCGCTAATTGTTGTTCAAATGCCATGCCACAGCCAGTGAGAAAAAAAATCCTCTTTGAAAAATCTCTAATAAAAATGTTCATACTCCATGAGATGCCAAGTGAAGAGATAGCTGCATTTATAAGGACCCTACTTTCTACCCGTCCAAATTTGAAAAATGTCTGCTTGCTCTTTCAGAAATATTTTTATGGTTGTTTGAAGTTATATGAGCAAGTTCAAATGTATTTTCTTGTTAGGGACGAGTCATTTATTATCAGGTGGGGGGTCGGGTACATTATCATTCGAGTCCCCAAAATTTTTCCGACCCCCCCAGTCTCACCAGAATTTTTTTCCGACCCCCCAGATAGGTGACAAAAAAGTTTATGACCCCCCCCCCCCCCCCCCCAACACCCCAGCTACCCTTCGCCCACATACTGTATTACCTTTTTTAAGTCAGACTGACCTTAATCCAACGTGTATGAAACACAAATAACATTTTCTTACTTTGACAGGTTGATAAATCATGCAGGTTAATGGTCTTTAAATTTTGTCAGCATATTTTGATATTTTGCATTTCCCCCCTGTATATAGCCATCCAGAGATCTGTTGTTGATAATAGTTATGGAGGGGGTCTGGGGGCGCAGCCCCCAGAAGCCACAATAGCTTTGCTCATGACAAGGCAACTGGAGAGCTGATATCACAAATGCTTGCATTAAATTTAATCCAGAACAAAATCATCTGCTCAACATGATTTTATAGACAATTGCATACTGTCTTACTAGCAAATTTATGAAAAATATTTTTTTCGGATATGAAGTGCCAAAGTTCTGTGTGTCATTTCTATAAATGTCTCTAAGCTTGAGTTTAAGTTTACAAGAAAATAAGTAATGGGGGGTTTGCCTCCCAGAAGCTGAGAGATTTAAAAAAAAAAAAAGACTGATGGAAGAATTCTGACCCCCCCCCCAATATGCTGAATAAAATATATGACCCCCTTGCTCCATGGCTCTTTTATTTCCGACCCCCCAGTACATCACCAAAAAATTCCGACCCCCCTAAATGTACCCGCCCCCCCACATGGCAATAAATGACTCGTCCCTTAGATAAATAAAAGTCTAAGAAAGTAGTTAAAGTATATTTTATTTATCCTGGTCAAAGAATCAGAAAATTCTGGTTACAATCTTTAACTAAAAATGTTTAATAGTGGACTTCATTCATGAGGAATTAATTCATAAGCGCTTATATTTTGTAGTTTTTCGATTTTGCAAAAGAGTGTATTGTGTCTCTAGATTACAAACATTAAAGTCTGTTGTTGTTGTTGTTTTTTTTTTTTTTTTGGGGGGGGATGGTTTTTTTGGTTGTGGGGGTATGATTATTTTTATTATTAATATTTTGACTGGTTTTGTTTCTATTAGACGCTCGACTTTTCTCCTAATCCACATGAAACATTTATTTGTTTAGCAGTTAGGCCCTACCTTCCGAAAAGCGACATAAGAGAGATCGAACAAAAGTTGGTGCTTTAATGATTAAATTTAAAGAGTAACTACACTTCAGGAACTGACTGAATCAGATCCCAAACCCTATCCCCAACATCACAGGGAAAGATTGACAAAGACATCCCAACAAACAATAAATGACGAGTGATAAGCCGAGGCAGCAGCTCTACTGGGCCCAAACCTTCACCCTCACCCTCCACCGCGGTGCAAACAATTAGTTAGTAGTTCGGTTCGTATGGAGGTCCCCTAACTCATCAGAGAGTCGTCACGGGCAACAATTAAAATCAAGAAAAGACCGTGATGAAGCAATGATGAGGACTCGACAGCCAAAACATGGAGATCCCTGGGGCGTCAGTAACACCACGTGAACACTGGAGCAAAAGAAGACCACCAGTTGAACCCCGGTTGGCCAAGAAACAGACAAACATCCGGCCCCAACCAACTAATATATAACTTTATGTAGGGGCTATCACAGAGTCTTAACCCCGACCCACCGGCGTGCAATTAAAGAGGACAGCAAAGTTGTCAACCGTGATTGGGTTAACCACTAAGCATGCAGACTGTCGCATTACATCTATGTTATAGCCAATGCGTTTAATTCGGATGATAATTTTCTTAAATTGATCAGGAAATTCTGTATTCCCTACGATTTTGCGCAATTTATATACTAAGTCACCATAAAATTCAGGTTCCGATAGGCCTTGTTGCAAAAGTGGCCTTAACCCTGTATTATATTTAGAAACCAATTCAAAGTGTCTACGAATAAAATTTAGAAAAAGCTTTCCGAAGTTTATGATACCGATACCCCTGTTGTAAAAGCTTGGCAGTCAAACTTTTATTACGAGCATTGAAATCAGCAAAATGACTAGACACCCTAGCGAAGCGAATAAGTTGAGAAATGTAAACACCATAAGAAGTGGTGCGGGGAACATCACCATCCAAAAACGGAAACTTAAAAATGTCAATATCAAAATCATCGCGTTTGTCATAAATTTTAGATGAAACAAATCCGTCTAAAATTGATAAATGTAAATCCAAAGATGGGGCCTCGGTATCAGAAGTGTTTGCTTTATTTAATTGCAATTCAGCAGGATAAATTTGACTAACCATACCTTCAAAATAAGGATTGTCAATATTTAAAAGGTCGTCCAAGTATCTAGACGTTGAGTTGAATGCTTCAATGACATGAGCTTGAGTATCATCAGAAAGAGACATTATAAAGTCTCTTTCATAGCAAAATAAAAACAAATCTGCTAAAAGAGGGGCGCAGTTAGTACCCATCGGAATTCCTACAATTTGTATGTGTAACTTAGTACCAAATCTGATGAAAATGTTATCTAGAAGATATACAAAAGCATCACAAACATTTTGGCAAGACCACATTTTAAACCTTTTTTGGTCATCGGAAGTAAAAAAAAAAGCCTGTTTATCATTACAAGCAAGAGAAAGAGCACCCTCTCTCTAAAAGGTAGTCTCAATTAAATTCATTAGTTTCTTTTTTATTAAATTATGGGGCAAAGTTGTATAGATTGTAGAAAAAGCGTATGTAGACAAACTAGACGCGCGATATCCTCTTTTTCACAGTACCTCATTACATGAATTTTGATAGCGGTAAGGCAAGAAGTTAATAATTTGGAAAGTTCAGTAGTGGTACAAGCACTAGAATTAGCAATAAACCTGGCTTTATATGGTCGTTTATGAAGTTTAGGTAACCAGTACATCGTAGGAAGCTTGTCCTGCGGTTCCTCTACATTTACAGAAGACTTGAGGGCTATATCATTACAGTGCCTAAAGACTTTTCGTCTTCTGAAGTCTCTTCCAAGGCCTTAGTGCCGCTTAGTTCTTGTTTTAATATGTTAATATAGTGTAACCGTCAAACAACGACAACGTTATTTGCAGCCTTGTCTGCTGGAACTAAAACATACTTACTATGAAACTGCTGGATACCCAACTTCAGGTGACGGAATGTTGATTTATGTTTAGGCGGCAAAAGATTTGTGGTTTGGGAATAGAATTTAATACGTTTATCCATTACTTTAAAAATGTTCGCCTTCCATTCCTTTAAGGCATCAGATTCAACTATCTCAATTAGCATCGGCTTAGTTTTAATGAAAATGGATTTAAGTGATGGAGTTTGAGCTCGCTTCATGAAAGCTAGTGACGTAGATATTTTCTTAGGACATATTGCTCGATTTTGGCGTATTGACTTCCATGCAGACTTACAACGATTGAATTAACTAACCGGATCATGTTGGTCCCAAAACTTATGAAATGTACTA
The DNA here is from genome assembly GCA_963989385.1 of Ctena decussata. Classification (NCBI taxonomy): domain Eukaryota; kingdom Metazoa; phylum Mollusca; class Bivalvia; order Lucinida; family Lucinidae; genus Ctena; species Ctena decussata. The sequence goes on from OZ022505.1 coordinate 29,170,597, forward strand.
TCTCATTGTTTAAAACAAGCAAACTCGAACAGATCCTGTGTGTTTTGACCATACCTTCTTGTGACTCGTTCAAATGTTTGACTGGGGTAACCAAATGCACATTCAAGGTTGCCAGTTTTCGGAAAACCCCTAGAATGTTGTCTCTTTCTGAAACAAAATTGGGTCCATTTTCGTCATGATTTATTATCAGTAAAAGTAGTAAATTAGTAAAAAGAATTCCGCGGAATGCGATGTCTCGCCTGCCGGCGCTTTGTCACAAAACAGAGCTAAATTAGTGAACACAATGCAAATTTTGAAAGGTAAGTTCCCCCATTATATTAGGTCCACAAGCTATATTCATGACAGTTTTCAATTTCACATTCTCAAGAAGCAGGAGCTAAATCTGAGACGAATATTGCGAAGTCAAAAAACCTTAAAATGTCAGTCAAGAGGCAATATCTATGTTGACTTTGAGCTTTACTCTTCCAGATCTTTGCATGACCTATGTTCCAAGGCTCTAGAACATATCGTTCTTGAGAAACAGCTTAACGCGAAAATTTGACAAAAAATTGCTAAGTTGGTGAACCGTAAAACGTAGGTCAAGACTCTATATCAATGTTGGGATTGAGATTTACTTTTTCAGATGTCTGCATGACCCAAGTTTCATGGCTAGCCCTAAAAATTCGTGAGAAACATCGCAAAAGACGAAAATTTAAAAACACGTTCAAAGTCAGTGACCTGAAAAAAATAGGTCATGACTCAGTATTGATGGGAGATTTAAGCTTTACTAGGCCAGATGTATGCATGACTCAAGTTTCGTGGCTCTATCCCAGACACGATCTGAGAAACAGACCTTACTGCGAAAGTTAAACCAAAAATTACAAAGTCGATGAAAACGTAAAAGGTAGGTCAAGACTCATTATTGATGGTTACGATGAGCTTTACATTCCAAGAGGTATGCTTGACCAAAGTTTCATGGCTCTAGCCCTTATGTTTCTTGAGAAACAAGGCTAAATGCAAAACTTTGAGAGAAAAAAATGCGAAGTCAGTAAACCGTAAACTGTAGGTCAAGACTCAATATTGATCGTTGCTTTGAGCTTTGCTCTTCCAGATGTATGCATGCCCCAAGTTTTATAGTTCTTGAGAAACGGAGCTAATCGCGCAAACTAGACAAAACAATGCCAAGGCGAATCCGAAAAATGAAGGTCAAGACTCAGTATTGATGACAGCTTTAAGCTCTACTCTTCCAGATGTATAAATGACCCAAGTTCCATGGCTTTAGCCCATATAGTTTCTGAGAAAATGAACTAAACGCAAAAACTCGACAAAAGTTTGCGCCGATGACGTCGCCACCGACGACGACGACAACACCGGAAAAGCAATACATATGTTTCGCCTCTGCTTCGCAGGCGAGACAGCAAATTAAACGACTATGTCTCTTTCAATTCCCATTTTAAAGAATCTTATAGTTTACTCAGAAATTACTTAACACCGTACCAAAACAATTTGACATCAATAGTGGTGCCCCACCTAGTTACTTCACGTAAGGTAATTGGATACTCCATAACTCTGTTTTTATTTTTTAAAACAAAAGAGAGTTATTGTTCATGGTGAAATTGATCAACTGTAGAGTATATACAGTTATAACACACTAACAATGTCCACCGTAAAGATCCTAAGTTTTCGGGCAGATAGGTCTGTACAAACAGTGGAAACCGATATCAGAATGCTCTTTAGGAACCAAAAGGATCAAATTATTTACAGTTGCCACCCCTTTTGCGCATTTTTGTAGCCGTTAACCTATGGTAGACGCGGAAAAACAAGAAAATAAATAGTAGGGCAGGGACCGGCTGTGTTTGAAGCAGGTGCAGAATGTGGGCTATCTGTTTTGGAAACATTTTTTTAACATAAACATTGTTTTTCCAGGAAACGAAACGGTGAAATGTTGTTGTTGTTTTTTGTAATTCTGTAGCATATAATGTAAGTTTTGCTAAAATAATATGCATAAGCATGCCCCATCGATTGAATATATTTTTCATGACTTTTTCAAGAAATTCAATTTTCTTGCATTTTTTTTCAAAAAATATAACAATATACTTATTATCAAGATAACTGCATTTTACCAGTTTGTCTCAAATATCCTTTATTATAGATTATATGATTTGCAGAAATGAAAGTGCAATCATGTGGTAGAGATATGAATTTTAATGGAACATGTGTAAAAAGGTATGTAGAAATACAAAATATTGTTTTTTAGGAAACAAAACGGTGAAAATTTTTTTTCTTATCCGAATGTTTTATAGCTCTTTGGATTATTTAGATGGTATAATGGTTTGAATGCCCCGCCAATATTTCTATTCAGTATCCATCCTCCTTAAGCTGTCCAGTGTTGCATCAGAAAAGAACAGATTTTGATTGTAACTGAAATCCATATTTGATGCTCGAAGAAATAACAAGTTTTTTCAGCACGTGTAGACGTGCATATTTTGGCAGATACTCTTTTTCTAGAATTCACATTTGTGATCAGTCTAAAGCATTGTTTTCTTCAAGTAACTGTTTTTGTGATGCTCAATTCATTTTCACTTTCAGCCTACAAGGACTTCAGATAAGCTCAAAATGATGCTGAACAAAACCTGACCTGCAGCCCTCACGTATTCCAAGTTGAGGAGCATGAAAACAAAGTTCCCACCCTGAAAAGCTCCGTTCTTGTTCACCAAAATATTGCTTGCTTGGGACAGGTGACCGGTTTGGAATTTTCATTTTTACATGCTATATGAATAATTTTAATAAATAGTGGCTAAAATGTAAAAGGCTTAATTGTTTCAATTTTCCTGGAACTTGAGGTTATGGTAGCCTACAACTAGCCACTTGTTGATATTTAAACTGTGCAGATCCGGAACAGGCTTCTCACGGGAGCAGTATCGCCTGGGTATGTACTGTTGCTTTGACGTTAAGGCCACATTGTTCCAATTAAAAGAATAAATACAGTAGACACTGTAATGTACGTACATGCTCGAGACTGAGACCAACTACTCAGATCAGGCCAGTCAGGCTGGTCAGTCAGATGAGATCTTGTCAGTCGATAAGTCAGTATGAAGGGAGTGAATAAGTATGTCAACTCGGCCAATAAATCGGGTCAAAACATAGGTGAGTTGTTTGATTGATGGGTGGTTAGTTTGTTGAGTGAGTCAGTGAGTAAGTCAGTCAGTAAGTCAGTTACAGTCAGTCAGTTAGTTACAGTCAGTCCGGTCACATAGTTCAGTTAATAAATACAACTCTTTTTGAAGTAAATATGTAAGTTAGTACGGGAAAAGGTAAGTCTGTCGGCCAGGCAGTCGGTTTGGTCAGTCAGTTGGTATCGTCAGTGTTGTTTGGTGTCATAGAAGCAATTGTTTAAGGAAAATGGGTATTCTCTGTTGATTATTTTTACCACTTTCACAAAGGGAAACACCTTTCGTAGCTTCCTTCCTGAGGGTAATACCCTTCGAAAATGGGTAACCTCTAGAAAGAAAGAATTTGTATTCCATGGAACGAATTTGGGCTATGAAGAATTTGCTCCTCTTTAAGGAGATCATATTCTTGTAAAGAGTTGACCCCTCTTGAGATATGAGGCGACATTAAAAATGGCAGATTTCCTAGAGAAGCCAGTTCTTTAAACGAATAACATTCTATGAGGGAAAAGAATTTGTTTGAAGAGATAAAATTCTAGCAACCTATTTAAAGGAGGGCAAGAATGCAAATGACAGAGTTCCTCTGCTCTAAGCAGTATTCTTTCTGCTAAACTTTGACTACAAAATCAAGAGAAAACATACTTTGAAATCTGATATATTACATGTAGTAGTAGTAGCCACAGTACCAAAATCGCAAACCAGAAACATTGAAAAATATCCGAAATATTTATATACCCAAACTTATACCCCAAAGGGCGTGCGATCAGGTCCTCGCCGGTAATAACAATCACCTGTCTACTATAATACACTCGCCATGTCTATGTCTCTGATGGAAAAGTCAGAAAAATGAAAGTCCTGGGGCCATATTTATAAAATGACTTAAGTCGATGCTATGCTGTTGCTAAGACTGAATTTCTATGAATGAGAGTCCCTACAACTACGAAATTTGCTCTAGAGGAACAGTCTGAAAAAGACTGTTCCTCCAGAGCAAATTTCATAGTTGTAGGGAATCTTCCTCAAAGAAATTTAGCCTTAGCAACAGCATACATGTAGCAACGATTTAAGTCGGTTTATAAATACGGGCCCTGTAACTTAAACTTATACTAAGCAATTAGTCAAGACAATGCAAAAGAAGCAACTTTATTTACACGATTAAACAGACTTTTTTTATGATGGTACTTTGTTTCTATGACCTATAACTCTTCCCAGGTGTAAACAAGAGTATCAGAAATGGTCTATGTCAGTTGTAGAAATAAATAAAATGACCAGTTCAAAATACCAAAATACTGTCTCATACTATTTCACTATTAGCCATGAAATGACCAGTTCTAATTGCCAAAACACTGTCCCAGACCATTTCACTACCAGTCATTACCTTTATTTCACATAAGGCCATAATAATTATAATGTCCCAAAGCACCTTTAATTTCGTCCATTGACTCACATGCAAACTTATAAAGATTGATTTACTTTCCGAATAATGTTGGTCCAAAATCTGTTGAGATCTCCGTTATTTTTGGCAAGCAAACAAGAACAGATCCTGTGAACTTTCACCGTTTCTTCACCACAATTATTTCCATGCTGAGTTGGATAATCCAATGCATTTTCAAAGTTGTCAGTTTTGGGAAACCCCTGAAAATGTTGTCTCCCTCTGAAACGAAAATCGGACAATTTTCATTATGTTCAAACATCACTGATCATTAGTCTTGAGTTTCAGACAAATCTGAAACAAACAACAACAGTGTCTCATGATTCTTACTTGACAAGATCACGTAGCTTTCTTAGAAACCACTTTACGCGTAGACGTCAGAAGTGGTGTGCCAACATATAGAGCAATGTTGATCATCTAGACGCTTCAACTACCGCCAGACGAGCGTCTGCACATACTTCATTCCCATATTTGACAAAATTTCAAAGGACTGTTTCTTTAGATAAACAGCTATTTTCAATAAAAGCGTTCAGTTACTTCCCCGTTCTCAGCTCCCTGTTTCTGATCCCGTGTTTAGGAGACCTTGTTCCCAGTTCCTGGTTCCCTGTTCCCAGTTCCTGCTTTCATATTCTCAATTCCTAGTATTGGGTTCCATGTTCCGTTTTGGCCTTGTTCCCAATGTATCTGGTTCCCGTTTTACTGGTCCCGAATTCATGATACCTTGCCTCTAGCTCCCTGTAGTTGGTTTCCAGTTTCTTTGACCTAGTATGTCAAGAGACATTGAGAAGGATGGAACTTTGTGTGTTTGCAGCTTACTTTGTTACATATTGTATTGACACATTAAAGATGCTGAAGTCGTCAACATATAATGAAGAATCAGTATCGTTAACAATGCTATTGATATTTATATTAAACAAAGTAGGGATTAAACGCTTATTTGTGGAATGCCCTGTTCATGTTTAAATGTGTTAAATAACATAGACCCTATTCTAACATGAAAGGATCTGTCTGATAAGAAATTGCACAACACGCAGCTTTGCACTATAATCACTGTGTGAGTCCGTCCGTCCGTCCGTCCGTCCATCCGTCCGTCCGTTATCAGTTAGCGAAAACGCGTATAACTTGAACCGCATGGGATATTTTGACCAAATTTTGCATACTAATACATGTCAACATTGTCTAAAGAATAGCATGCATAACAACCTTATTTGATGCACGAGGCTTTGCTGAGCACCAGTTGAAAATTTACGGACAACTACTAAAAATGCTCATAAATCTTGAACCCCGTGGTATATATGGTTCAAATTTTGTATACTTATGTATTTTAATATTGTCCAGCCACCGGCATGCAAAACGGTGACGAGGCTTCACCGAACATCATTTTGGCCGGTTGAGCTATTTTGTCCGTCCGTCCGTTGTCAGTTAGCGAAAACGCTTATACCTCTTGAACCGCATGGGATATTTTGACAAAATTTTGCATACTTATACATGTAAAAATTGTCTAAAGAATAGCATGCAAAATAATCTTATTTGATGGACGAGGCTTTGTAGAGCACCAGTTGAAAACTTACGGACAACAATTGAAAATGCTCAAAACTCTTGAACCCCGTGGTATATATGGTTCAAATTTTGTATGCTTATGTATTTTAACATAGTCCAGCCACCGGCATGCAAAACGGTGATAAGGCTTCACCGAGCATCAATTTGGCCGGTCGAGCTCTTTTATTAAAAATGCTCATAACTCTGGGATCCCATGGTATATTTGCATCAAATTTTGTATACTTATGTAATTTAACATTGCCCAGCCACTGGTATGCAAAACTTCTTATTGCACAACCCGCAGGTTTGCACTATAATCACTGTGTGAGTCCGTCCGTCCGTCCTTCCGTTATCAGTTAGCGAAAACGCGTATAACTCTTGAACCGCATGGGATATTTTGACAAAATTTTGCATACTTATACATGTCTACATTGTCTAATGAAAAGCATGCATAACAACCTTATTTGATGGGCGAGGTTTTGCTGAGCACCAGTTGAAAATTTATGGACAACTACTGAAAACGCTCATAACTCTTGAACCCCGTGGTATATATGGTTCAAATTTTGTATACTTATGTATTTTAACATTGTCCAGCCACCGGCATGTAAAACGGTGACGAGGGTTCACCGAACATCATTTTGGCCGGTTGAGCTATTTTGTCCGTCCTTCCGTTATCAGTTAGCAAAAACGCTTATAACTCTTGAACCGCATGGGATATTTTGACAAAATTTTGCATACTTATACATGTCAATTTTGTCTAAAGAATATCTTGCATAACAATCTTATTTGATGGACGAGGGTTTGCTGAGCACCAGTTGAAAATTTACGGACAACTACTGAAAATGCTCATAACTCTTGAACTCCGTGGTATATATGGTTCAAATTTTGTATGCTTATGTATTTTAACATAGCCCAGCCACCGACATGCAAAACAGTCACGAGGCTTCACCGAGCATCAATTTGGCCGATCTAGCTCTTTTATTGAAAATGCTCATAACTCTTGGACCCCGTGGTATATTTGCTTCAAATTTTGTATACTTATAAATTTAACATTGCCCAGCCACTGGTATGCAAAACTTCTTATTGCACAACCTGCAGGTTTGCACTGTAATCACTGTGTGAGTCCGTCCGTCCGTTATCAGTTAGCGAAAACGCTTATAACTCTTGAACCGCATGGGGTATTTTGACAAAATTTTGCATACATGTCAATTTGCCACTGGTATGCAAAACTTCTCATTGCACAACCCGCAAGTTTGCACTATAATCACTGAGTGAGTCCGTCCGTCCGTCCGTCCTTCCGTTATAAGTTAGCGAAAACGCGTATAACTCTTGAACCGCATGGGATATTTTGACAAAATTTGCATACTTATACATGTCAACATTGTCTAAAGAACAGCATATATAATAACCTTATTTGATGGACGAGGCTTTGCTGAGCACCGGTTGAAAATTTACGGACAACTACTGAAAATGCTCATGACTCTTGAACCCCGTGGTATATATGGTTTAAATTTTTATACTTATGTATTTTAACATCGTACAGCTCCCGGCATGCAAAACGGTAACGAGGCTTCACCGAGCATCATTTTGGCCGGTTGAGCTATTTTGTCCGTCCGTCCGTTATCAAATATTGAAAACGCTTATAACTCTTGAACAGCATCGGATATTTTGACCAAATTTTGCATACTTATACATGTCAATTTTGGTATATTTGCTTCAAATTGTGTATACTTATAAATTTAACATTGCCCAGGCACTGGTATTCAAAACTTCTTATTGCACAACCCGCAGGTTTGCACTGTAATCACTGTGTGAGTCCGTCCGTCCGTCCGTTATCAGTTAGCGAAAATGCTTATAACTCTTGAACCGCATGGGATATTTTGACAAAATTTTGCATACTTATACATGTCAATTTTGACTTAAGAATAGCATGCATAATAATCTTATTTGATGGACGAGGCTTTGCTGAGTACCAGTTGAAAATTTACGGACAACTACTGAAAATGCTCATAACTCTTGAACTCCGTTGTATATATGGTTCAAATTTTGTATGCTTATATATTTTAACATAGTCCAGCCACCGGCATGCAAAACAGTCACGAGGCTTCACCAAGCATCAATTTGGCCGGTCGAGCTCTTTTAATAAAAATGCTCATAACTCTGGGATCCATTGGTATATTTGCTTCAAATTTTGTATACTTATGTAATTTAACATTGCCCAGCCACTGGTATGCAAAACTTCTTATTGCACAACCCGCAGGTTTGCACTATAATCACTGTGTGAGTCCGTCCGTCCGTCCGTTGTCAGTTAGCGAAAACGCGTATAACTCTTGAACCGCATGGGATATTTTGACAAAATTTTGCATACTTATGCATGTCAACATTGTCTAATCAATAGCATGCATAATAATCTTATTTGATGGACAAGGCTTTGCTGAGCACCAGTTGGAAATTTATGGACAACTACTGAAAACGCTCATAACTCTTGAACTCCGTGGTATATGGTTCAAATTTTGTATACTTATGTATTTTAACATTGTCCAGCCACCGGCATGAAAAACGGTGACGAGGCTTCACCGAGCATCATTTTGGCCGGTTGATCTATTTTGTCCGTCCGTCCGTTATCAGTTTGCGAAAACTCTGATAACTCTTGAACCGCATGGGATATTTTGATAAAATTTTGCATACTTATACATGTCAACTTTGTCTAAAGAATAGCTTGCATAACAATCTTATTTGATGGACGAGGGTTTGCTGAGCACCAGTTGAATATTAACGGACAACTACTGAAAATGCTCATAACGCTTGGACCCCGTTGTATATATGGTTCAAATTTTGTATGCTTATGTATTTTAATATAGTCCAGCCACCTGCATGCAAAACAGTGACGAGACATCACCGAGCATCATTTTGGCCGATCTAGCTCTTTTATTAAAAATGCTCATAACTCTTGGACCCCGTGGTATATTTGCTTCAAATTTTGTATACTTATAAATTTAACATTGCCCAGCCACTGGTATGCAAAAGTTCTTCTTGCACAACCTGCATGTTTGCACTGTAATCACTGTGTGAGTCCGTCCTTCCGTCCGTCCGCTATCAGTTAGCGAAAACGCGTATAACTCTTGAACCGCATGGGATATTTTGACAAAATTTTCATACTTATACATGTAAACTTAGTCTAAAGAATCGCATGCATAACAATCTTATTTGATGGACGAGGCTTTGCTGAGCACCAGTTGAAAATTTACGGACAACTACTGAAAATGCTCATAACTCTTGAACTCCGTGGTATATATGGTACATATTTGGTATGCTTATGTATTTTAACATAGTCCAGCCACCGGCATGCAAAACAGTCACGAGGCTTCACCGAGCATCAATTTGGCCGGTCAAGCTCTTTTATTGAAAATGCTCATAACTATTGGACCCCGAGGTATATTTGCTTCAAATTTTGTATACTTATGTAATTTAACATTGCACAGCCACTGGTATGCAAACCTCTTATTGCACAACCCGCAGGTTTGCACCATAATCACTGTGTGAGTCCGTCCGGTCGTCCGTTATCGGTTAGCGAAACCGCGTATAACTCTTGAACCGAATGGGATATTTTGACAAAATTTTACATACTTATACATGTCAACAATGTCTAACGAGAAGCATGCATAACAACCTTATTTGATGGACGAGGCTTTGCTGAGCACCAGTTGAAAATTTACGGACAACTACTGAATATACTTATAACTCTTGAACCCCTAGGTATAATGGTTCAAATTTTGTATACTTACGTATTTTAACTTTGTCCAGCCACTGCATGCAAAACGGTGACAAGGCTTCACCGAGCATCATTTTGGCCGGTTGAGCTATTTTGTCCGTTGGCCGGTCAAGCTCTTTTATTGAAAATGCTCATAACTCTTGGACCCCGAGGTACATTTGCTTCAAATTTTGTATACTTATGAAATTTAACATTGCCCAGCCACTGGTATGCAAAACTTCTAATTGCACAACCTGCAGGTTTGCACTGTAATCACTGTGTGAGTCCGTCCGTCCGTCCGTTATAAGTTAGCAAATACGCTTATAACTCTTGAACCGCATGGGATATTTTGACAAAATTTTGCACACTTATACATGTAAACTTTGATTAAAGAATAGCATGCATAACAATCTTATTTGACGGACGAGGCTTTGCTGAGCACCAGTTGAAAATTTACGGACAACTACAGAAAATGCCCATAACTCTTGAACCCCGTGGTATATATGGTTCAAATTTTGTATACTTATGTATTTTAACATAGTCCAGCCACCGGCATGCAAAACAGTCACGGGGCTTCTCCGAGCATCAATTTGGCCGGTCAAGCTCTTTTATTGAAAATGCTCATAACTCTTGGACCCCGTGGTATATTTGTTTCAAATTTAGTATACTTAGGTAATTTAACATTGTCCAGCGACTGGTATGCAAAACTTCTTATTGCACAACCCGCAGGTTTGCACTATAATCACTGTGTGAGTCCGTCCGTGCGTTATCAGTTAGCGAAAACGCGTATAACTCTTGAACCGCATGGGATATTTTGACAAAATTTTGCATACTTATACATGTCATTAATGTCTAAAGAATAGCATGCACAACTACCATATTTGATGGACGAGGCTTTGCTGAGCACCAGTTGAAAATTTACGGACAACTACTGAAAATGCTCATAACTCTTGAACCCCGTGGTATATATGGTTCAAATTTTGTATACTTACGTGTTTTAACATTGTCCAGCCACCGGCATGCAAAACGGTGACGAAAGTCTAAACAGTATTGCACGACCCACAGGTGTGCACTTTAATCGCTGTGCAAGTCCATCAGTCTGTTTGTCCTTCCGCTGTTGTCAGTGAGTAAATTGCTCATAACTCTTAACCACATGGTGCAGTTTGATAAAAATATGCATCATTTTACAAGAAATGACCAATTTTATTTCCATACATTCCTTCTGGCACCAGAAACTGATTATTCTACATTCACCACGGGTTGTGCACATTACCATCAGTTGATTCGATATAAAATTCGGAAGTCAGCCTCACAGACCAATTAGTCTCAGAGCCCGTGGTAGGTTTATGGACCGGAGCCTTTTTGTCTGTTGCTTGGTCCACCGGGGCTCAACTGGTGACCTTCTTTTGCTTCAGATTTCCAGTGGGGTTGTTTGGCAGGACAGGGATCTCCACCTGTCAGACGGCCCGTTGTATCTGTTGAGTCCTCGTCTTTGCTTCTTCATGGTGTTGAAATTTGATTTATGTGTTTACCCTGATGATTCATTGACGAGTTAGAGGGTTATCATGCGAACCGAACAACCAACGAAATTTTTTGTACCACTTCAGATACTGAGGGTGAGGTTGGGCATGTAAAATCGATTTAAGCCTCCCAGTAATTCATTACTGACCGTTCCAAGGCGGTAGTTCTGTTGTGGTTCTCTGTTGCCTGTTTTTGGTGTCAGAGTTTCTGTGATGTTTTACCTTATGTATGTGCTTATTATTTTTGGTTCGGTTTGGGTTGCTGAGTGGCCACCTTTTGGGAACAAGCTGCTCACTCGGTTGGCCATATGTTCTCTGTATCTTGATTATTTGTAATCTTAGTTGTTTCCAACTATGGTTTGAGGGCTGGATTTGGATTTTGATTGTTTCAGTTCCTGGTCTTTGCATACTTTTTTCTTTTATTCATATGGTGGACGCCAAAAGGTTTGAAGGTGTTTTCTTATGTAAAAGGTGTGCTAAAGGACCAGTCTCCATAAGGCCATTTTCATGGCTAAAACCGATTTTCTTTAAACTTTGTATACTTTAACTGATATGTATTGACTGTCTTATGGTGCAATACCAAATTATTTGGTTCACTGGTTTTCGCTGTATGCACGATTTAAGTGGGTGGGGTAATTCCTCCCCATTAAAAGTATAGTTACAAAAATGCTATTTTTTTCTATTCCAAGTTCATGCTTCGAAATGGTGGTTGCAATAGGAAAAGTACACTTCTGGACTTAAAAGATGATGATAATATTGTTCTGAAATTCATACCAGAATAGAGTTTATATTCGCTTGTAAGATGTACCCCAATTTCAGTATTTTTTGTTCTCCGATTTTACGAAAAACCACAACACGTTCACAGTTTTCAAGATTTTTTAAAAATCTTTTGCTATATTTATGGCCCATTCGTGTTTTTACGCTGGTTATTATTCATCTTCTTCAGAATCGCTAGACGTACTCCATGTGTCAACAGCATCTTTTACATAATCAATGTGCATCCTGCTCGGTTTGGCTTCACTGTTTTCTGTTTCGTTGCGGTAATATCCTAAATACCAAAGCACTGAAGCCACATGTGCACACCAACCAACGGTTACAAAGGTAAGATGGGTTGTTGAATCAGCCAATAGCAGGATTAAAAAGTGGAAGGCCCTCAGCAACACAATGCCCAATGGCCAAATACCATATGTTGGAGACTATGTAAGAATAGTATGCTCTTTGTGTAATGCATTTAGATCTCCTTTGGTAACGAGCACAGATTCAGACAAAGTCATTGCCAGACGTATGATGGCTCTAGCAAAATCTCCAAATAAGCTGCAGGATAAGGTTATGAAAAATGATTGGGATAAAAAACGGGTAATATGAAAAAAGATTCCCGTACGAAAATTCTGACATGATTACAGCAGGAGTCCTGCTGGACATTGACAGGAATTTCATTTTCAGGCTGATTTATAACAGTATGTGGAAAATGATAAAAAATCCACTCAAGATTCCAGCAGGAAAATTTGAAAAATTCATGCCAGGAATCCTAGCAGGAAAACAGAACTGAAAATTTTGCAAAATTATTGAATCTAGCATAAAGATTTTGGCGGTACACTTCAACTACACAGTGAATCATAAGTGATAAATTCAACTTGAAGACTGGCCATGCTGTTTGTTTGTACTAAACATATTAAAAGGTTTTCTGTGTTATTTGAAGGATGAATTAATAACATCTAGTATGAAGAGAATGTAAGTTTAATTAATTTTTGTATCATTAATGCATACATTTCTAAAGGCAGATTTAAGTTTAGGGGTAAAATATTCAATTTATACACAATTCAATGTACCCCACCCACATCCCTGGACATTAAAATGAAAATGAGTTCAATATATGTGTGATGGTAACAGAATTGCTTTCTGTCATAAAATTGTGTTAAAGAGCAATGGCAGTACTGATCCATGTCTATAATATAATCGTAATACCCAAGAGATTGACAAGATATGTGTTCTGTTGTGGTTTATAAAGCCACTGTGTATGTGAAAGTTTTAAATAGCATGTTGAAAGAGTATGTCAACGTCTTTGTGTAATATGCAACACAACCAAATTCATGCCAACAATCCTGTCCATATTTCTGGTAGGATTCCTGGCAAGATTCCTGCCAGGAATTTCAAATTTTACAGTGAGAATACTGCTCATTTGAATATTCCTGGTGGGAATCCTGCCTGAATTCCTGCTAATTTAAATATTTCGATTAATATTCCACACTGAGTCCTGCTGGAATCCTGTAGGGAATTTTATATTATAGTGAAAAGTTCACGTGGAAAACCCATTGGGAAACTTTTTCATGTCCAGATTCCTGCCAAGAATCCTGTTACAATTACTGCAGGAATACTGCTACTGTCCTGCTGGCCAATTCCGTACAGGTTGATGACACAAAGCTTGACAATTTTCCAAAGTTGACTGAGGATGAACTCAGGGACCTGACAATGGGAATATACCAACTTACGTTCTCGTCACACATCAAATAAAACATATAACCTGTTGGTTGAATGCACTCAAGGATTGAACCCAATCACTGGATGGTATTGTGGGTGCAGAAGTGGTGCTCGCACCGTTGGGTGTTGTGCACAAGATGCTTCAGTGTTTTGGTATTTAGGATATTACCGCAACGAAACAGAAAACAGTGAAGCCAAACCGAGCAAGGTGCACACTGATTATGTAAAAGATGCTGCTGTTGACACATGGATTATGTCCGGCAATTCTGAAGAAGATGAATAATAACCAGTGTAAAAACACGAATGGGCCATAAGGACTTTAATTTAAGCATTTAGTATGGGTTTAATGAGGTTGCAAAACTAAGCAAACCCTGCTTGTAAGTCATTGGCAATTTATTAATTTTCCAGATGCGAGGTATCCTTTTTTCAAAATTACATAAAATATGACATCGTCGCATGCAAAAGTAACTCCAATGCCTACAAAAATCAACAAATATTTGCATTAAACGGTGTTATTAACTCCAAATGGAGTTTGGAGTACTATGGAATGACATATGCATTCTGATATTGAAAAGCGGACAAAATCAAATTTCGTGAGGAGATAACTCTCATATTAATGATCATAAAATAAATTCTGACATATGCCTGCAATGCCTATTATATCAACATAATAATAGCAAAAGATTTTTAAAAAATCTTGAAAACTGTGAACGTCTTGTGGTTTTTCGTTGTGTCGGAGAACAAAAAATACTGAAATTGGGGTACATCTTACAAGCGAATATGAACTCTATTCTGGAATGAATTTCAGAACAATATTATTATCATCTTTAAAGTCCAGAAGTGTTCTTTTCCTATTGCAACCACCATTTTGAAGCATGAACTTGGAATAGAAAAAATAGCATTTTTGTAACTATACTTTTAATGGGGTGGAATTACCCCACCCACTTAAATCGTGCATACAGCGAAAACCAGTGAACCAAATAATCTGGTATTGCACCATAAGACAGTCAATACATATCAGTTAAAGTATACAAAGTTTAAAGAAAATCGGTTTTAGCCATGAAAATGGCCTTATAGAGACTGGTCCTTTAAAATTCAAAGTCTTAAAAAACATCGGTAAAAGCACAAAGTCGGTATACTCAAAATTTTACACATGGGGCGCTCACTATCTCAAAAAAGCGTCAGAATGGGGGTATCCTTACATTTTGTAATATATTCTGCCTTTTGCATGCACTGGAATGCTTATTTTGATATCCAACATTACTGAATAGATGTTAAAAAGATTTAATAGCAGTTTGCATATGCCTTATTGTGAGAAGCTCTATCTTCAAACTGAAATTTCTTGGAAAAAAATACACGAAAACTGATGATCTCAATATTCAAGTAAAAGGTAGATAAAACTCCAATAAAATACACACAGAGTGGCAGTAATTATATCCCCGTCAAAACAAGTAGTCCGTATTCATGGTGATATCCAAGGAAGTCTACAATTTGAATCCTCTTATTTTTCAGGTAGGTCATGGAAACAACTAACCTGAATAACCAGTGAAACGTGGGTGTATCATATTGGCAGTTCTAAACGAAGTCTACAACAGAAGATAGTACGGTTAACAGTCACTTTTTGAGTGTCATCTAACACAGAACACCATTAAGTCCATGTTTGGTTCTCGCCTTTCCAGCTGAAGAATATGTTCAGGCTGAGCTGAAGTCTTGATCAGAACTCAAACGACCCGACTTAAGGCTTCTTGTGATATGGCTAATGGTCGGTTTCAAGTGATGACTCAAATACTGTCTTTCATTTCCTTGAGGGACCGGGACCTAGAATTTGCTGGTTGCAACTAGAATCGCCATAAACATGTATAATACACTCATGTTTCACTGATCGTTCTCTTACCTGGTCAGTTATTTCCAACTTGTACCTTAGAAGCAAAAGAGGAATGAAATTGTAGACTTCCTTGCATATCACAATGTATACGGACTTCGCCAAGGGAACAAGTACCTTAAAACAAGTGATTTTTTTAAGATTTTGATTTTTTGGATATAACACACTTTTTTACATAAGAAAACACCTTTAAACCTTTTGGCCTCGACCACATGAATAATCCTACCACGGGTTCTGGGACTAAATATTATGTGAATCTTTTATGATGCCATATTTCCACGTCGTGTCTTACACTTTGTCGAGATCAAAAAATATTGCGACGACATCTTCTTTTTTCACAAATGCATCACGAATAAATGTTTCTAACTAAACCATATGATCATTAGTAATGTGAATTTTACGAAAGCCCGCTTGATTTCTGGAAATCAAATTATTTGACTCCAGGAACGAAACGAGCCCATCGTTAATCTTTTTCTCCATTTTTTATATATACAACTAGTTAACGCTATCGGTCGATAATTGCTTCCGTTTTATCCTTTCCCGGTTTTGGAATAAGGATAATGACTGCTTTATGCCAGTCTTCTGGAAATTTTCCAGTATGCCAAAAGGCATTCAACATATTTAGTAAAGTTTCCAGTGCATTAGGCGGTAAATGTTTAAGAATTTGATCATGAATCTCGTACGGTCCTGCGGCTGTATCCTTACATTTGTTTAGTGAGTCCTTTAATTCTGAAGTGCTGGGGCGTAGGTTGTATTTTTTGGTATTTAAGGACTGAAAAATTAAGTTTTCTGTTTCTTTTTCAATTTCCAGTTTTTGAAATCGTTGACTGTAATTTGAACTTGTAGAATTTTTCTGAAAGTTCTCACCTGATGCATTGGAACACTTTAAGTGGAGCAAAATTTGTTACCATCATAAGATTTAATATAAAAAAATTCAGATTTCTACTAAGTTTTCGTATCATGTCCCAGATCTTTTTATGCCCCAACTTCGAAGAAGTTGAGGTGGCATATTGGTTTGGGCCTGACCGTCCGTCCGTCCTTACATTTTTGGGGGATCTATTATTCAAGAACCGTAATTCCTAGGCCCTTGATATTTTATGGGTGGGTAGACCATTGAAAATTAGCAGACCCATATTTTTTTTTCGTGTCTGTCAGCCTTGTACTTACAGAGTTATGCCCCTTTTTCGAAAAATTTAATGTAAGTTTGTTCCAAAAATCCTGGGAGAACCGTTGAAGCTAGGATTCTCATATTTTAGAAACAGCTAGGGGCTAAGGTGTAGATCACCTGATTAACTTTGGGGCCGATTTCGTAAATATTTGACTGAATTATGTCCCTTTGTTAACTTTGGCATTTTTCCAACTTTTGAACCGTTTGACATTGAGACCTGATTTCTAGATAGTATTTGATGTGTCGATCATTTTGATGATAGTTACGCTATGTTGTATGCATTATTTACAGAGTTATGCCCATTTTCTTATTTGTACAAAACATTGAAGGGATTGTCTATTTCTCAAGAACCATAGCTGCTGGAGCCTTGGTAATTCATAGGTGAATAGACCAGAATAAAAAGGCATACCCGTGTTTTTTTGTGTTTTTTTCTGTCGGCCTTGTACTGACAGAGTTATGCTCCGTTTTCGAAAAATAAAATGAAAGTTACTAATTATCTTTTGGGCTGATTTCGTAACTATTTGACTGAATTAGGCTCCTTTGTTAAATTTGGCATTATTTCAACTTTTGAACCAACCGTTTGACCTAGAGACCTGATTTTTGGTATATAAATTGTATTTGATGTGTGGATCATTTTGATGATGGTAACGTTATGTTGTATTCATTTTTACAGAGCTATGCCCCTTTTCTTATTTGTACAAAGCATTGTAGGGATTGTCTATTTCTGAAGAACCATAGCTGCTGGAGCCTTGATAATTCATAGGTGAATAGACCATAAAAGATTAGCAGAGTGATATTTTTCTTTTCTGTCAGCCTTGTACTTACAGGCTTATGCCCTTTTTCGAAAAATCATATGACAGTTTGTTCCCAAAATCCTGGGAGACTGTTGGAGCTAGGATATTCATATTTGCCATACAGTTAGGGGCTAATTCATTGGTGAAAAGACCATAAAAGATTAGCAGAGTGATATTTTCTCTTTTCTGTCAGCCTTGTGCTTACAGGCTTATGCCCTTTTTTCGAAAAATCATATGACAGTTTGTTCCCAAAATCCTGGGAGACTGTTGGAGCTAGGATACTCATATGATCCGATGTAGCCTTGTATTTTCAGAGTTATGCCCTTTTCTCAAAAAAATAAATGGAAGTTTGTTCCCAAAATCCTGGGAGAATCATTAGAGCTAGGATACTCATAATTGGCATACTTCTAGGGGCTAAGGTGTATATCACCTGATTAACTTGTGGGCTGTTTTCGTAAATATTCGCCTGAATTATGCTCCTTTGTTAACTTTTAAATTTTCCCCATTTTCGAACCCTTTGACCTAGAGACCTCATCTACGGTGTACCTTAAGTATTTGATGTGTTGATCATTCTGATGAGGGTAAGGTTATGTTGCGTTTATTAATGACAGAGTTATGCCCCTTTTCTTATTTGTTCAAAAGATTGTAGGGGTGATCTTTGCTGCTGGGCCCTTGAAAATTCATATGTGAATAGACCATAAAATGTTAGTAGACCTCTATATATATATAAGTCCCGATGGGTACTTCTTCATTTCTCAACTATACAATTTTTTCGGATGTACTTGCATCAGTAAAATGGTCCTGGGCCGGAATATCTGTTGAAGTTTGTTAAATCTTAAAGGCCTAGGGTCGATAAGCATCAATTTTGGCCTCAAAATTTCATAAAAAATAAAATAAGAATATTGTCCTTAAATTTCTTTTATATGACTATGTTTCGGTACGTTATTTTCAAATCAAATGTCTATTGTTAAAGTTATATGGTCTGTAACTTTCAAAAATTATTTTTAATAGTAACTTTTGTTATTTCAAAGAATACCATAATATAGCCCAGATGGCAATGAAACCTCAGCCAATTACTGCTACATAAACACCAGTAATTTAGGTAAACTATTAACTGCCTAGAGTTTCATTCGTCCCGAACAAAATTACATAAAAGTGAAAGACTTCTGTTTTCACAGAGGTTATGACCTTTTCATGCAAGGTTATGACCTTTTTGTGCATTTGTCAGGTATAATGAAGTGATTTATGATGAGAACTTAATCTTGCTCATTTTTACAATCCGTAAAAAAAGATATCTGAAATTTGTCAAAATGATCAAGAGTTACAGACCATATAACTTTAAGCTCTGTTCATGACGTTGCCATGATAACGCTCCAAATATGCTACATTTTCATTTTTTCGCACTTTTTAGCCAATTTTAATGTATTCAGACAAAAATTCTAATGCCTCCGCATTCGACAAACAACTTCATACTTTGTTCCCAAAAAGGAACTTTGACGATAAATTTCTTGTTGTTTGTTGCATGCGGAAAAAAACAAATATGTCTTCCAGCCACATGCGCCTTGCAACCTGGATAATATATCTAAGGCTGGCAAAAGCTGTTTTGAGCTTCACATAACTCAGAGAGTGCGATGACGTAACACAATGTGTAAATAAATTTATGTGAGTCACTCCTATAATAAAGTTCGTTTCCATTGTAACAGTAATTGTGCCGTTGTCATGGTAACCATGATCATTCAACATGGGTTTTGCAATCAGTTTAATTTAAAAGATTCAAAAATGGCCTTTTTTGAATGTTTACTTTGTTTTATGTTGTTCGAGAACTGAGGATTGAAATATCAAATAGCAAAGGGTATTCCTCTTGCACTAATGTCGTTGTCATGGAAACCAAGGACAAATCCTCGTTTCTTGGTCAACAAAAATCCTTGAAACACCTTTGAGTATAGCTACTGTTCAAGGTTTTATGTTGTTTCTTCTTGCTCCTGAATTGAAACAAATAAAATGGATCCACTTCTATTTCTGTTATGCTGTTGCCGTGGTAACCAAGAGAAATGTATCGCATTTTAGCTCGCCTGAACGAAAGTTCAGGAAGAGCTATTGTTGTCACCACGGCGTCGGCGTCAGCGTCCGCGTCGGCGTTCGGATTGGATGTTTTGGTTAAAGTTTTTTTAAAGACCTATATCTCCTTAATCCATGGATGGATTCTTTTGATACTTGCACTATAGTTAGATATTGGTCTAAAGTTTAACAGGGTACGACTCCTACCCCACTCAGTGACCTTGATGTCAAGGTCATGGACTTAGAAAATTGTTGGATGTTTTGGTTAAAGTTTTTTAAAGACATATATCTCCTGAACCCATAGATGAATTCCTTTTATATTTGCAGTGTAGTTAGATATTAGTCCAAAGTTTTACAGCATACTACCCACACCCCCTCAGTGGCCTTGATGTCAAGGTCAGGGACTTAGGAAATGTGGTCTTTATTAAAGTTTTCTAATTGCATACTGATTCATAATGCTTGGCAGAGATTTAGATTACACTTGAACTGAGGTTAGACACTTTTTTTAGTTTTTACAAAACACTTTATACTTACCCCTCTACCCCACTGGATGACCTTGAAGTCAAGGTCATTGACTTTGAATTTTGATTAAAGTTTTATATTTGTGAAGACATAATTTCACCGTGCCCTGATGGACTCAGTTGATACTTATACTTGGACTGATGTTAGATAATGGTTCAACGTTTGATATATCCTAGCCCCCACCCCCATACCCACCCCCACCCAACCCCCTATCTGCTTAGTTCTTTGACCTGAAGCTCATGGACTTTGAAATTTCATATGGATTTTTTTATATTAATTTTATTTTAAGACTTATATTCTAAGATAGCTTTTGTTTATAAATGTGTTGTCATATTGGACATGCTTGCCTGAAGTTTTATGCATAGCAGTCCACACCACCATAGCGACTGTGTGATGGGCAAGCACCTATTCAGGCGAGCTATGCTGTCAGGCGACAGCTCTTGTTTACCAATATTGTCAGTTATAAACCTTTCAAAGTATTTTTATAGCTTTCATGTTCTTTCTTCTTGCTCGAGACCTGAGGGTTGATATCATCATCAGTATGCTTTTGCATACATTTTCTCAATGGTAAAAGTATTATTCCGTCGGGGCTCCGCCATAATTTAATGAATCGACTATTTATATAAAACTATTTATTATATGACAGCGACGTAACACACAATTTCGTTTGCTGATCTGACGTTTTGTGCCTGTCAATATTTTGCGATATTCATCGGCTTGTCAGTGAATATCACTTTTATGCTGACTTCATCTATGTTTTCTTGACGTAACGTTGCATGTTTGTCAGTGTTAAAGGCGTAACGCTGCATGATAATATCATGTATTACTGTTATAATTTTCAGCGGAAACTGCATTTAGAATTATCATATAATAAAACATTTATTGACCTTTATTTCGGTGAATATGCAGTTTTATTGACCTGCAAACATAATATATTGACCTCCGCTTCGCTTCGGTCAATATGGTGTTTGCAGGTCAATACAACTGCATATTCACCTTAACAAAGAGAAATATATGTATAATATATTTCACTTAAAAAGATGACCAGAGAGAGATTTATGATGCTTGATTGCCAACATGAACCATTTTCTTACCCCTCGTGTATGATGTAAACATTCTGTCTTTCTGTCTTAACTATGCATGCATTTTGTACACGTTGAGAGAGAGAGAGAGAGAGAGAGAGAGAGAGAGAGAGAGAGAGAGAGAGAATTGATGAACTTGTTTACAAATTCACGTCCTTTTCAACAGTATTTCAGTCACAGTTATACCAGGACTATGAGGGCGTGATGATGAAATGCAGTGGTGCGCAATGGATTCACGTTTACTGTTGAAAAGGTTGCCGCTTCCAGCCTCCATCGGGAGTCGAACCCCGGACAGGTAGATCAGCAAGCCAGCGCTTAACCCAATAAACTATCGACCACAGAGAGAGAGAGAGAGAGAGAGAGAGAGAGAGAGAGAGCGATGAACACATTTTCGGTTATACTGCAACTGCAGTGCTAATCGTCTCAAATGATTATTCTGTACCCAAACTTAATTCTTCCGCTAGTATCGTAAGAAAACCTCTTTTACTAGAGCCAAGTATTATTAAGGGGGTGATAATCACTGATCCGTGGTGAGAATCTTCCAGCGATACCTCGCGAATAAATATTTTATGTATTTATACCATGCTAGAGCAATGGGACTTTAAGCCAATACCTGTAGAATGTCCCAAAACCGAACGTTTCGTGGCATCCTAGCGTATCCAACCACCACCAACTGAAGTTTAACGCATGCCTTCTGCAGAACTAGTTGTCATTGCAACGCTAATGTTGTATTATGATGGCACTATTAATATTATTCTCATTTTTAATCACGATTTTTTAAAATGATTTTGTTAACCCCACCCGCGCCTGACGTTAAAGTGTAAGTTTGTTTACTTAGTATTCTTTTCTATTACTTCCAGTTTTCATTACCCTTTCGCTATTATGGTTGGTTGGTTGTTTTTGATTAAACGGCCCTTGAAACAGTATTTCAGTCTATGCCGTCTTCCAAAGAGAGGGAGAGAGAAGAGAGAAATGATAAACGAGAGAAAAAATGTCCAAACAACCCCCACCTGCACCTACTGCAAGTACAGTAGGCCCTTGCCCTATTATTATCCACATGAGTAGGACGCCCCGGCACTGGAAGTTATACCCAGCACCATCGCACCACCCAACCACTCTCTTCGTCATTATGGATAAAGCTTTAACACAAAATAGAAACTATTGCCTGATAAAAAGTGTTAAAAATTACCTGAATATTTTCTGTTGGAAAACTTTTGACCAGTTATTATAAACTTTAATATATAATATAAATACAATGTACAGGACGAGGATCCCGCTCCTCGTTTCGCTTTTGTTTATATTTTATTATCGATGGAGAAGCAGAACAAAATCGTTTTTTGAGGTCAGATTTGCCAGATTTCAAACATTCTGACCACCTCCCCTCCACCCCCCCCCCCCCCCCCCCCCCTTCACACACACATACACCACACACACACGCTTGCTTTATTGTATGTATATTATGCCCCTATTCCACACAGACCACGAATCCCACGAATCGCCACGAATTGATAGATAAATTCGTGGCGATTCGTGGGATTCGTGGTCTGTGTGGAATAGGGGCATTATGTGGCGATTCGTGGGATTCGTGGTCTGTGTGGAATAGGGGCATTAATATACAGGCATTGCCAAGAAAGGTACCATGCCTTTCGTCGTTTATGATGATATATCTCAAGGGCTTTACAACAGTCATGGTAGATCGTTTTATGACTAGTTTTGCAGTTTATATTTGACTTTAACGTGCGCTAGCCTTATATACCGAGGGCAACTGATGAATGTTGAATTCGTTTTCTTTAAGGATGCAAAATATAGAATGAATAATTGGTGTTTCATTTAAAAAGCAAAAGTAAAAGCAAATAAAAATGATTCAAAAAAGTCATTTGGATAATAGATTTAATAGATTGTCACGTAATCTAGTATGAACCACCTAGTGTTATTTTTACTCTGTGATATGGGCGGTTGTGAGACAATTTCGGTCAGACAAGTTCGATCCGAGAGTCGTGCAAAGCTAAGCTTCTACGAGAACATCCTTACGCATTTTCTTTATCCTTTGACGTTGATGACGTCAGAAATCAACCTTGTTCACGTAAATGCCGTCATAGAGACTTTTATTCACAAACAACGTACAGAAAGACCAAAATTTTGAAATATTAACAAGGATTTGCTGAACCGTGACGGTATTATATTTGCATTTTTTTTTTCCAAATCTAAACAAACATAAGGGTAAAAGAACAGAAGAGGGGAAAAACATACCCAACTTTTCAGATCGTTGCTAAGGATTTCCACGTGTTACTAAGAAGCGATAATTACCGTTCGCCACTTTATAATGTCGATTAATCATAATCCAGTGATATGAAAGTGAAATCACTTCACGCAAATCAAAAGGGGTTTCATGTAATCACAACGGTAGATAACCGTATAAAAACGAAGGAAATAACCTATGCTCTTGTATAACTCGTTGCCATGGCAACATGCCTTAGATAACAAAACAATGCCCGTAATAGTATTCCCAAATGACTATATACAATAATTTTACAGCGTAAAACCAGTTTTTGGCATGGGGCCAAAAACACCCCTTGTCGACTCTAGCCCTTTAATCATATAATATTTCCAAGCTTCAGTATCGTATGATCCAGATATTCCATGTATATACCTGATTGTGTTAGCACAAATTAACAAAATAGCCCTATCCGATGGGTTATTCAGAGAAATAAAGCGTAAAGGCCCCATTGCTCTATCAGCATGAAATATCTTATCGTGAAGTATCGCTGTAAGCTTCTCACTAGAGGTCCTTCATTGTATATGATCGTAATTGGCCGGCTTTGAAAAATTAATGCGTCCTTGAGTTTCTCATAAAAACCATTTGAAAAAATATCTAGGTCAGTTTAGTTGGCAACTAATGGCCTACTTTCGACTTCACCAGTTTCATTACATGGTAATAATACAAGGTACAAGAGGTAACAAAACAAGGTACAGGAGGTAATAATATAATATACAGTCTTTTGATAGTTGATAAAAATACAATGTAAGGCAAGGATCTCCTCGCTGTTTTGTGAGTTAATTGCCCAACGGGGAACCAAAAAGAAAACCGTATTTTTACGGAGAGACTTGTCAAACTATGACCTTAGGTTGGCCTTAACCTTTTTTACGGTAAGGTCAAAGGACTACGTGCATTAAGGCCAAAAAATGACCCCAACTGAAGTGACTCATACTGGTAGGTATAATAGCTGTGTTATTTCCCTATAAGAAACTGATATGGAATTTCGTGACAGACGTTATGTATTGGGACAAAATGGGGTCAAAGGTTATGACCCGTAAGCCATTCTCAATACCAAGAAAATGAAATTGCCATGTATATGTTTGACTCATGTAAATATTTTTTTTCTTTTAGAATGAGTCTTGATTATACACCCGTATAAGAAGGTTTTCAGGAATATATAAATTTTGTCTTTTCTCCCGTTTAATCATTTGTTAGTCTATTTGTTCGCCATCTGTGTGTACGTTCGTCAACTTTTACGGCTGAAGTTAAATATAGGGGATACATGGTAATTTCACGGTTCTAACTGAGACGTCAAGAGTGAGGGGCGGGGCCACAAGAGAGAGCGGAGGGGCCAACAATCACAGAACGGACGACAATAAGACATGAATCCTCGCCAGAGAGAGGGTGTTCAAGGTCACACATTATGATTGACAGTGAGACAACAAAGGGAAAGGGGCGGGGCAAAGAATTACTGAACGGACGACAGGAGGACGCGTAAACTAGGTAGACAGGACTGGGAGCTAATGTGATACGTGTAGAAAGGACGACGGGGCGACGGAAGACAAGCGGTGGTAAAGGAAGGTTGAGAAATAGGAAACGAAATAAAGTCGAAAGGGCGACGGAAGTTGAGAAAGTGCAAGGCCATCTTCCTGAAGGTAGGAAGACAGGATGCAAGGTCGTCGGAAGTTGATAAGACGCAATATGTTATGATAGGTAGTACAATGTGACTCAATGACAAACGATATCAACAGACCGGAATATGGAAACGTTATAAACAGACCTGCAGCCTTTGAAAGTCTGGACGTTCCACTGAGAGAAGGTAGATAGGTCGGCTCAAGGAATTACGGTACGTAATAATGATGAAAACATGTGATAGACGAGAGAAAAGAATACGTCCAAACAACGTCAACAAGCACCTACTGCAAGCAGAGTAGGCCATTCCCCTCGTAGGTTCCAAACATAAATGAATGGACGCAGCAGCAGACGATAAAAACAGACCAGCACCGCGTAACATCGTAAGCGAAGGTCAACCTTCGGAAGGTAGGTAGACAGGTCGACGGAAGTTGATAAACCGCAAGGTATTATGGTGTGGAGCAACAAAGGGTCACCACAACTGACGGTGTAAACAGACCTGCAGTCTATGAATGACAGACCAAATTCCTGGAGATTGGTAGACAGGTCGACAGGTCGACGGAAGTTGATTAGGCGCATGGTATAATGCTAGGTAGTAATGAAAGTTCGCAACAACAGACGGTTGGAACAGATCTGCAGGATATGATAGACATACCATACTGATGGAAGTGGGTAGACAGGTCGACGGAAGTTGATAAACCGCAAGGTATTATGGTGTGAAGCAACAAAGGGTCACAACAATTAACGGTGTAAACAGACCTGCAGTCTATGAATGACAGGCCAAATTCCTGGAGATTGGTAGACAGGTCGACGGATGTTGATTAGGCGCAAGGTAGAATGGTAGATAGTAATGAAAGATCGCAACAACAGACGATTTGAACAGATCTGCAGGATATGAAAGACATACCATACTGATGGCAGTGGGTAGACAGGTCGACGGAAGTTGATAACCGCAAGGTATTATGGTGTGGAGCAACAAATGGTCACAACAATTGACGGTGTAAACAGACCTGCAGTCTATGAATGACAGGCCAAACTCCTTGAAATCGATAGACAGGTCGACGAAAGTTGATTAGGCGCAAGGTATAATGCTAGGTAGTAATGGAAGATCGCAAAAACATACGATTTGAACAGATCTGCTGGATATGAAAGACATACCACACTGATGGAAGTGGGTAGACAGGTCGACAGAAGTTGATAAACCGCAAGGTATTATGTAGTGGAGCAACAATGGGTCACAACAATTGACGGTGTAAATAGACCTGCAGTCTATGAGTGACCACCCAAATTCCTGGAGATTGGTAGACAGGTCGACAGGTCGACGGAAGTTGATTAGGCGCAAGGTATAATGCTAGGTAGTAATAAAAGATCGCAACAGCAGACGATTTGAACAGATCTGCAGGATATAAGGACAAATCATACTTCTGCAGGTAGGTAGACAGGTCGACAGGTCGACGGAAGTTGATAAACCGCAATTTATTATGGTGTGGTGCAACAAAGGGTCACAAAAGCTGACGTTGTTAACAGACCTGCAGTCTATGAAAGACAGGACATATGAAGATAGGGAGACAGGTCGACGGAAGTTGCTAAGGCGCAATACATTATGGTACCTAACAACTGGAAGTGAAGTGATAGGCACTTGTCAGGAATTAATACAATCAAATCCCACAATCCGCTCTCAAAACCACGCAACAGCAAAAGATATTAACAGAACTGCAACCTCTACAAGGCAGGTGAACAGGTCGGGAGGTCTACGGAAGGAAGACGGAAGGAAGAGTGTAAACAGGGAAGGGAACAAGGGTAGAAAAAAGCACGGATCCGTGCTCTTTGATATAATTAGATAATGACCCAAGTAATTACTGTTATCTCCAGTGACACACTTTTCCAGACTGTGCTAATTGATGCACTGCTTGAGATTATGATAAAATAACCAGAACACAAGAAAACATTGTAGAATCTTAGAATCTATAAGCAGTAGGTAAAGGCAAGTAGCACATGAGCTAAGTAATAGTTATACCATGGTTTGTCCGCCTGTACGAGGAGATAATCCACGAGCTTTAGCAAGTGGATTATCTCCCGTACAGGCGGACAAATCATGGTTTAACTATTTTATACCATCCTTATCAGTGTAGACCTTGCTCATAGCGTAATATTTCATGGTAAAGTTAGCGTTTTCTGGTAAGGGTGGTATAATGGGCTCTTGGTAAAGATTAAACAACATATGAAAGAAAACTAGGTTAAACTTTTAATAATTTAACTTACAATTTATATTTCTATGAATAATTCTGCAGAATGAAACATTTTATTCAACAACAGATTTATTTTACACGTATCTACTTTTTTCTTGAAACTACATATTTCCGTTTATTGGATATCTATAATTTATTTTAGGATATCCATAACTAATTTTAGGATATCCAGTACTTTATTTTGAGACAACGGAAAATAATATCGGATATCCTAAATTATTTTTTGATATCCATAATTCGATTTTGGGATATCCAAAAATTGAAATATGGATATCCATTAACTGACCTTTAGATATCCATAATTCAGTTTATTGATATCTAAAATTTGATGTATGGATATCCATCATTTGATATGTTTTTGTGATATACAAAATTCGATCTATGACTATCCAAAATATCTATATATCGAATTACGGATATCCAAAAACCATGATGAACATTGGATATCCATAAATCAAATAATTGATATCCTAAAATTGAATTTTAGATACCATAAGAAAATAAATAGCAAAACAGTACCTTATATGATGATCAGTTGATTATTGGACAGCCAAAAGTCATTTGATTTAACGATATTCATAAATCGACTTGGATATCAAATATTCACCAGATCTTTTGATATCCATAATTCGATTTATGGATATTCATTATTCGATTTATGAATATCCATAATTTGAACTGTGGAATTAGGGATATTCAATTATGTGCTGCACATAAGAAGGGGTAACACAGGTAATTTAAGGATATTTTTAATATTTCTCCATAAAAACATACGCTGAGACCCACATTAGAGCCATCTTGCCAAAATGGCTCTGATGTGGTGGTCGCAGTTTCCGTCCCCTGCTCCCCTGCATGGTCTTTCATATGACCTATGACGGTGTTTGTGAGACGTTAAACCTCTAGATCACTCTCTCTCTCAAATGAGGGGTCACAACATGTTTTCATTGAGAAAGAATGAAAAATATCTCAGAATTATCTCTGTTACCCTTCTTATCTGAAGCACTGTCAATATATACATGAAGATGAATACTGGATATCCATAAATCAAATTATGGATATCTAAAAACCGAATTATTGAATTACAAATGGAAATAAATAGTAAAATGGCACCCCAAATATCTAGAGATAATGCATTGTGTTCTCCTCAGGCCCTGTTCAAAGGGGCCCAAGAAAACGCGGGGCCGTCCAGTGTCTCCGAGCTGCAGCACAGCTGCTAATAGCTCACGAAGCTCAGGTCAGTAAAACTGATCTCAGTATCAGAGATGATATATGGACATGACTGAAACAAGGTTGACATGGACACATAAATTCATTCAAACACAAAAGCTTTCTGTTTTCAGAAGGCTATACTCAAACACTGAGACCCTCCCAATACTAATTTTATTTACCCATACCCATTTTAATATTGAATATATGTGTACATTGGGGAGGCGCCAAGGTCAAGTGGTTTTGGTGCATAAAGTTGCGGGCTCAAATCCCGGCTTGGGTCAGCTAAGGACTGTGAAACTCTGTCAACCCAGCTGTTTCAGTAATGGGTATCTTTGAATGAGGAAGGATACGGCAGCGAAAGGAGAAGGACGGACTCGGCCTTTTATATGCAGTGCCAAAGTTAATCTGCACTGCCACTACGACCACCAGGCTATTGGAAACCTTTATCTTTTATATATGTCTGTTTCATATGTTGAAGAAATAGGCACAAAACCTTAATTGCAATAGAATGACCAAGTCTTACTTTAAGTTACCACTTTAAAATAGGTCTATATACACATATATTTAAAAAATATATAAAAAAGCGCCTTTAGAAAATAAAGCTTTGCCTTCAAATTATGAAATCATGCTAAACACAAAATTAAGATATTTTAATCAATTCCTTTGTCTATGCATGTATATAAATGGTAAGGAAGTTTAAATCTGTACATGATATATATTTTCTTTCATCTTATTGAGCTCAGTTGTTAACTTTTGTCAAAGATTTCCTGCTAGGTAAAGATAACAATATTATCAGAATCAGATGCAGATTTTATTGACCTGGTCCAGTTATGATTTTCATAACTGTGTTAATGATGCAACCTGCTGTGAGACTGCAGCCCTGATTATTCAAGTCATTATCTGGGTCATAAACCCAATTAGTCAGAAAGCACGGACTTTTGCAAAGATTTAACCCTTGTTCCATCCAGTGTAAAGCGGACACGACATTCCTCATCCCAGTCTATTCCAGTCTATATCGGGGCGGACCCCAAAGAGATGAAGAAGAGAAAAATGTTAGACGGAAAAAATGTCCACACAGCCCTCCATACCCCCCCCCCCCCCCCCCCCCTCCCTCTCCCAAAGAAGCAAAACAAGAACTGACCTAATGTCTTTATTAAAGACCACCAAAGGCGAAGAAAGCGGCTGGACAGCGCAATGACGTTCTGTCTACAAAAAAAAATACATTCCGATATGCAGTACATGTTCTGCTGCTCAGCAAAGGGGTATAACGGACAGACACTACTAGATATGCATACGCAATCAGGAAGCAAAACAAGAACTAACCCTAATGTCTGTCGAAATGGAGACCTAAACCTAATGTCTTTATACATGAACGCCTAAGACGAAGACATCGGCTGGACAGCACAATGCAAGTGACGTTCTGGCTACGAAAACACAGTCCGATGTGCACTATACGTTCTGCTGCTAAGCAATGGGGTATAACGGACAAACACCACTCGGTTGGCATACGCAAACAGGAAGCAGAACATGAACTAATCCTAATGTCTGTCGAAATGGAGCCCAAAACCTAATGTCTTCATACATAACCAATAATCCAGAAAACAGAGGTGAACAGGTTGACAGGACGACGGTAGATCTAGAGAGGCAATGGATAGTGAGTGGTAACAAAGAATGTTGACACCCACAATGCATTGCTACTTCGTCGACCTGTCAACGTGTGGACCTATGTCTTCTGGGGTAAAGCTCCAATTCACGGAGTGGGCTCCAAATGCAGTTCAACAACCTACTCCAGGACTTGAACCAATAATCTGTAGAACAGAGGTGGACAGGTTGATAGGACGACGGCAGTTCAAGAGAGGCAATGAATAGTTGGTGGTAGCGTAGAATGTTAACAACCACAATGCATTGCTACTCTTTAACTTCCGTCGACCTGTCAACCTGTTGCTCTATGTATTCTGGGGTAAAGCATCAAATCACGGAGTGGGCTCCATATGCAGTTCAACAACCTACACCAGGACTTGGACCAATAATCCAGAGAACAGAGGTCGACAGGTTGACAGGACGACGGCACTTCAAGAGAGGCAATGAATTGTGGGTGGTAGCAAAGAATTTTAACACCCACAATACAATGCATTGCTCCGCTTTAATTTCCGTCAACCTGTCAACCGTTTGCTCTATGTATTCTGGGGTAAAGCACCAAATCACGGACTGGGCTCCATATGCAGTTCAACAACCTACTCATATGCTAGGAAACAGAGGTGAACAGGTTGACAGGGCGATGACAGTTCAAGAGAGGCAATGAATTGTGGTTGTTAACATGTGGTGGCGTAAGACATAAATCGAGACCAGAGAGATCGAACGGTTGACAGGCTGCCTATAAAGGTTGAGGGCTTTAAGATGAGCGTGGCGATGGCCTGTAAGTATAGGCCCATAGGGCATGAGAGAATGACAAACTGTATGAAATAGAGTTGTGCAGCCTATATTCTAATTGTAGTGCGTGCGGTGATTCTTTGCCCCGCCCCCTTCCTTTCAAACTGTATGAAATAGAGTTGTGCAGCCTATATTCTATTTGTTGTGCGTGCGGTGATTCTTTGCCCTGCCCCCTTCCTTTTGCTATCTCACCGTAAATCATAATGTGTGACCTTGAACACCCTCCCTCTGGCGAGGAGTCATGTCTTATTGTCGTCCGTTCTGTGATTGTTGGCCCCGCCCCTCCCTCTTGTGGCCCCGTCTCACTCTTTACGTCTCAGTTCGTACCGTGAAATTACCACGTGTTCCCTATAGCTTTGCATTAAATATTTTTGACTGTTTATAATTCTGTTATCATACGAGATATCAGAACTTTTTCATATTTGGATCATGATATCTCTAAAGCATTACCTTTGATATGAAATATCTAAGATTCACAATAAGGCCCCTGGGCGGGACCCGGGTCAGTAACTAGGACTTAGACATTTCATTATGTGAAAGTTTTGCATTAAAATTTTTAGTTGCTCATATCTTTATCTTCTTTTCATATTTGGTTCATGATATCTCCGTAGGAGTTGCTTTGATAAGGGATAGAGAAGTCCTAGGATTGGGCCCCTGGATAGAGCCCGTCATCAATAATTAGGACTCAGGCATCCGTTGTAAATGCTTGCTTATAGTGGTAGTATACTAGAATAAAGCCTTTTAATATACATGTGGAGTAAAATTTACTTCCGAAAATCGAAATTAATTAGTTGACATCATCGTTACTGTTGTCCTAAGGTCAAGGTCACAGACATCGAAACTTATATCAGATATGCATTAAAGTTTTGTGTTAAGTTTGTTTTAATCAGGCAGAGGCACTGGTCGGGGTATATGTAATCTCCTGCTCACTTGTTCTCTGCTCCAGCTTCAGTCTTATGAATGTTTCCATTGCTCTTGAGAACTTATTTAGCAATGCTGAAATGTGTCACTCGTTTTTGAGAGCCTTAATGGCAACATTCAAACCACTTGCTGGCTGACTTCAAAATCAGTCAATTTCTGCATAACATCTGTCAGTATGCAACAAAACAAATTATTATTTTTTTGAGTTTATATGCATTATCTGATGTTTATTCAGGTTAATGTAAAAAAAATAACTAGTCCCTTAGGACCGATTGCACAAAGCTAGTTTAAGAGTTAACCTTGGGTTTATCCTCAGGGTTAATTGTTTTGGATAGCTCAATTGCAGTTTAAATTAATCTCAGGGTTAAGTGAAGGTTTAACGCAGACGGATTGCACAAAAGTTGTTTAACTATCCTCTGGCTAAAGGATTATTTTTTTTTGGATTGCACAAAACTATTTTAACTAAACCTTGTTGTTAATCTACCCGTCAGCTATTGAATATTTAAACCTGCCAAGGGGGTAGTTTAAGACATTTTATGTCAAAGTTGCAGAATGTACTGGAAGAAATATGCGCAAATTCCACGTAGCGATGTATAAAAATCATGAGAAAATAAAAATATAATTTTGGAATCATATTTTCAGACGCAAGACTATATTCTGAACAAGGATATTTGCCTTTCATGTGTCCCATTCCAAACACTAAATACAAAGATCTGATGTACAATGTATTTGATTTTTTTTTTTAAATAATCATTCGAAGACCGACATGTCTGACGACACTCAGCTTCAATAAAATCTCTCTCTTAAGTGTAGCCAATGAAAATTTGTCATTTTGGTTCATTTGTATAAAAGTAGATGTATAGGAAGAGCTACTGCAGTAACTATGGTCTAGCATCCAGATAGGCATGGTGTGGGAACACTGCATCAGGTCACCCGGTCTAGAAAATTTGGCATGCATTTTAAAGGTATGTGCATGTATATATCCTTGACGCTTTGAAGGTTACTGGGAATCTGTAGATACTGTAGCAGATGTTAAATACTGGTCCAACATATAACATATTTCTACTTTGCTATTTTCAACCGTTAAAGGGGTTCTGTCACACACAGCATTCCATTTTTTACCCTACAATCATCCTGATACCATTGAAATACTGTTGAAACAAGATAAAATTGTATGTCACCCATCTATCTATTTTTCTGTGTGAAACTGACTTAAAAAATAGGTAGTTAGTTAAAGTTTCCTAAGGGCTTACAGTTTCTCAGCACACAGATGGATTTTGCTGGTATTTGAATGTCTACTGCACCCCACCCCCAGTGGTATTAATTCATGTAATATTTTATCTTGAAGTATCATTACAAGATTTCTAAGCAGCTTGGCAGCCGTGACTGGCCAGCTTTCAACTAAAATAGAAAAAAAGTCTGGACTTCTGATCGAATTGAACCTACTTTCGGTATGATAAGCATTAATATAAAAATTATAAAAAAGGTGAAGGATTCCATCGTTGTCTTGCTTATGTTCAAAAGGGAACTAGAATAAAAAGAATTTTGTGGTTAGAGGTCTGTATTTTTATGCCCAAAAGGAACTTTCTGCGGCATGTTAAAAATCACACTGTCCATCTGCCTAGTTATCCGTTACAAATCGTGGCTCAGCGATAACTTAAAATGCTAAAGCAAATTCAATGAAACTTCACAGAAAGATAAAGCATAATGAGACAGTGTGTTGCATACAAGATATAATTCTTTTCGGCTAAGGTCAAGGCTAAACAATCAGAAAAGTACCAAAGCAAACTTCTTTAATTTTCAAAAAAAGATAAAACCTAATATGAAGGTATGCCATGCATAAGTTGTTGGTTCCTATCCCAAGAAAAAGGTCACAGTCAGAGGTCATGTTGTTTCTCTTCATTAATTAAAAAACTACATAAGCAAATTCGATTTAACTTCAGGAAAAGGTAAAAAAATGAGATGGTATGTCACAAACAAAATTAAGGTTCTCTTGCCCAAGGTCAGTGTCGCAGTCAGGGCTCAGAGGTCAGATCATGTCTTGGAAACTGTTGAAGCAAATTTCATCAAACTTCATGGAAAGGTAAAATATGATGAATGTTATTTTTTGCAAATCTTAGGATCCAATGCCCAAGGTCAATGTCACAATCAGGGGTACGACATACGATTTCTGTATACTAACTCGAAAATAGCTGAAGTAAATTTAATCAAACTTCACAGCAAGGTAAACATGATGAGAGGGTATGTCATAGTAGTAGTATTTCAATTCTCATATCGACGTTGCCCCCGCACCTCAGCGGAAAGAATCCATAGCCGCAGTAACGGGGTGCCGAGCGTCCGTCCATAGGGTATGTCATGGGTATGACTTTCTGTGAAATGAAATTTATACAGAGTATTTTGTTTCTTTGTGCCATAGCTTACGTCACGCACTCTTGGCATTTGTTATCATAGGCATAATGAAACAGTTCAAAATAAGACATATATGATGTTGATACGGTATGCCTCATGATTTTGGAGAAAAATATGACTGTTTAAAGGTGGTGAGTTCATTGATGCTGAGTATAATATATCGCTATAAGCAACAGTTGAATCAAGACCCTGAATGCAAAAGCATACTAGTACTATGGGCTCTTCTTTTCCTTCACACCTATGCAAGAAAAATGCCTTTTAGCAGGGACAGCTCATAAACAACCTGGTAGCATTGTTTAACTCAGTTTCTAATGGCAGCACAGGTGATACGAGACAAATTGCATTAACAATTTTATCTGGGCTAACTTTGCTTTTATCCTAGGATAACTATCCCGGGGATAGCTATTCCCTGTTTAAACTTCTTTTCTGCAATCCACTTTAGTACCCAGTGCTAACTATCCCAGGATAAGCCTTAGTCAAGGGATAAAATAGAATAGTTTTGTGCAATCGGCGATAGAGTTTTATAAACATGTGGATATATCCAACAAAATGTTCAGGCTTCCAAAACCAAGCTCTGGAATAGTGGTGTCAATGATCGATAACACAAACTTAACTGAAGCAAGTTATCGTATGCTTTTTTAATATTGAAACAGAAATTCCTGTGCAGTAAGTACAAATCCTGATAAGACTGCAATTTACTAGGAATAGCTCACTCAGAGGCTGCACTACTATTGTTCTACAAACTCGCAGTCTTTATAGAATAGCTACTGTAACTGGTTAAAAAGTACTATTTTAGGATTATTCAACTGATGCAACATTTTTTCAAGCTAGTTATTGTAACTCGTTAAAATGTGGTCACATTTTAGAGTAACTTAATTCGGGAAAGTTTACTTATAATTACATTTAAATCTTAGTTCCTTTGCCTTTGAAAGGTCACTTACAGCGAGTTGTTCATTTCACCAATGCTTATTACAGGCTTATTATAGGTAAAAATCCGTCTCAAGAATTCAATTATTTTAAGAATTAAGTTTGAGCACAATCATTAACCAACAAAATCTCTCAATATGATGTGAATTATAGCAGTATACATCATATGTTAAAAGTATTTTTGGTTAATGGTTGTGCTCTATTCTAATTTGTAAACTGAACGTTTAAAAATTGACCAAAATGACAAAATCCATAATTTTAACCGGTTTCAGCAGCCATTTTCCATAATTAATGCACAGCAAGATTTAAATTGAAAATGAAATGAAAAATTAGAAGTATTGGTCTAGTGAAATCATGCAATGAAATACTTTTATCTCAGCTTCCATATTTTAACCACAGGTGGGGGCCAAAAATGGCCTTGACGTACGTAGTCCTTTGCTTCCTTGTGCTTTTATCTGGCAAAATGCTAGAACATAAGATATCTTGGAAACTGTTGAAGAGTTTGGGCTACAAATTAGTATCTCGAGTCATCTCAATGAGTATATGAAGATTTTTGGGTACAAAAGGTCAAGGTCATTCTTTGACCTTTGACCCAGTACTCTTATATTTTGACAATTTCAAACAAACTCCACTAAAGCCACTGGGCCGATTGAAACCAAATTTCATATAGACACTTCACGGGTTGAGGGAACGAAAATTTATTCATACGGTTCGGGTCACTTGACAAAAAATGGTCGCCATGCCCATATATGGTAAAAATTTTAAAAATCTTCTTCTCCAGACCCAATCGATCGATGGCCTTGAAACTTTAAATGGAATATTGAGTACACAAGTAATATCAATGTTGTTCCAATTATGACCTTGGGTTGACATTGACCTTTCTTACGGCAAGGTCAAATATGGAAAAATGCTAGAACATAAGATTTCATGGAAAGTTTTGAAGATTAAGGCCTAAGAATTGGTATATACATTTATCTTCATGAGGACATGAAGATTTGTGAGAACAAGAGGTTACAGTCATCCTTTGACCTTTTACCCAGAACTCTCATATTTTGACAATTTCAAACAATCTCCCCCAAAACCACCATTCCAATTGTAACCAAATTTCATATAGAGCCTCCAGGGGTTGAGGGAACGAAAATTTGATCAAACGGTCCAGGTCACATGACCAACATGACCGCCACGCCCATATATAGTAAAAACTTATTTTCCTCTCCAGAACCAATCGACCGATGGCTTTGAAACTTGGTATGTAGCAATGGATACTCGAGTACTATCAATATTGTTCAAAATGATGACCTTGGGTTGACCTTCACCATTTTATGGCAAGGTCAAATATGGAAAAACGCTAGAACATAAGATAACATGGAAAGTTTTAAAGATTTAGGCTTATTATTTGTATATACATACATTTTAATGAGTACATGAAGATTTATGAGTACAAGAGGTCAAGGTCATTCTTTTACTTTTGATCAAGAGTCTCTCATTTTGACAATATCAAACAATCTTCTCAACATCCACTTAGCCAATCGAATCCAAATTTCATATAGAGCCTTCAGGGATTGGGGGCATGAAAATTTGTTCAAACGGTCCAGGTCACATGACCAACATGGCCGCCATGCCCATATATGAAAAAAAACCCTTTAAAAATCTTCATCTCCAGAATCAATTGACCGATGGCCTTGAAACCTGGTATGTAGCATTGGGTACTCGAGAATCATCAAAATTGTTCAAATTATGACCTTGGGTTGACCTTAACCTTTTTTATGGCAAGGTCAAATATGGGAAAATGCTAGAACATAAGATTTTGAAGTTTTGAAGATGTTGAGCTAAAAATTGGTATATACAGTTGTCTTAATGAGGTCATGAAGAATTATGAGTACAAGAGGTCAAGGTTATTCTTTGACCTTTGACCCAGATATCTCATATTTTGACATTTAAAACACTTTCTCAAACGCCAAAGGCCCAAATGTAAACACATTTGATGTAGAGCCTCCAGGGTTGTTTTAACAAAAATTTGTTCAAATATTTTAGGTCACATGACCAACATGGCCGCCATACCCATTTATGGTATAAACCTTTAATATTTTTCTTCCCCAGAAACGATATACCTATGGCCTTGAAACTTGTAAAGTAGCATGGAATACTAGAGTACTACCAAGACTGTTCAAATGATGACCTTGGGTTTACCTTGACCAATTTTGCGGCATGGTCAAATATTGAAAAATGCTAGAACATAAGATTTCATGGAAAGTTTTGAAGATTCAGGCCTAAAAATGGTTTATATGGTTGTCTTAATGAGTACATGAAGATTTATGAGTACAAGAGGCCATGATCATTCTTTGACTTTTGACCCAAGACTCATATTTCGACAATTTCAGACATAAGAAAAAGCCACTTTGCCAATTGCTCAGGTGAGCGATTCAGGGCCTCATGGCCCTCTTGTTTAATTTACGGACACATTTGTCTCTTTTGTAGGCGGTTAACTCTTTATTCAACGACTCATTCTCACATTCAAGATGAAATTCGTCATCCTCAAGCTCATTATCTCTGTGTTCGAAAGAATAAGTATTCTGAAAGTACTCGAAAAATTCGTTAACAGATGGTGTTTCAGCTGTGTTTTTTTTTATTTCTCTTAAGAGTTCAAGAATTTCCAGTACTCTTTAGTTTCATGCGAATGCATGTGCCGAAGCTTATTGCGTTTGGCATATAAATGTTTATTAATATATTTGTTCATGGTTTTTAGCTCACCTGAGCCGAATGCTGCGGGGGAGCTATGGGATAGGCAGGCTCCGTCGTCCGTCGTCGTCGTCGGTCCGTCGTCCGTCAACAATTTCAAACAACTTTTCCTCTGAAACTACTCTGCCGATTGCAACCAAATTTCATATGTAGACTCCAGAGGGCTTAGGAATGAAATGTTGTTCAAACGGTCCTGGTGCCCAACATGGCCGCCATGCCCATATATAAAAAAGAATGAAAAAAAAATCTTCTTCTCCAGAACAAATTGGCCGATAGCCTTGAAACTTGGTTTGCAGCATTGGGTACGCAAGTACTATATAGACTGTTCAAATTATGACTGGGTTGACCTTGACTTTTTTACGGTAAGGTCAAATTTTCTTCCGTGTGCTTTTATATGGCAAAATGCTAGAACATCAGATATCTTGGAAACTGTTGAAGATTTTGGGCTACAAATATGGTATCTCGAGTCATTTTAAGGAGTACATGAAAATGTATAAAAACAAGAGGTAAATGTCATTATTTGACCTTTGACCCAGAATTCTCATATTTTGACAATTTCAAACAATCTCCTCAAAAGCCACTGGTCCAATTGAAACCAAATTTAAAATGAAGCATCCAGGGGTTAAGGGAACAAAGTTATCTATACGGTCCAGGTAAGATGACCAACATGGCCGCCATGCCCACCTATAATAAAAACCTTTAAAAAATCTTCTTCTCCAGAACTAATTGACTGATGGCCTTGAAACTTGAATTCTAGCATTGGTTACTCGAGTACTATCAATAATATTCCACATATGATCTTTGGTTGACCTTGACCTTTTTTTACAGCAAGGTCAAATATGGGAAAATGCTAGAAAAATAAGATTTCATAGAGAGTCTTGAAGATTTAGGCCTAAAAATGGTATATACAGTCATCTTACTAAATACATGAAAATTTGTGAGTACAAGAGGTCAAAGTCATACTTTATCCTTTGCCCAGAACTCTCATATTTTGACAATTTCTAACAATCTACTCAAAAACAACCGGGCCGTTTATAACAAAAGTTCATATGAGCCTCCAGGGGTTGAGGCAATGAAAATTTGTTCATATGGTCAAGGTCACATGACCAACATGACCGCCACGCCCATTTATAATATAAAAAACTTTAAAAATCTTTTATTTTTTTCAGAACCAATTGACTGATGAAATTTGGTATGTGGCATTGTGTACACCAGTCCTATCAAGATTGTTCAATAATGACCTTTAGTTGACCTTCATCTTTTTAACGGCAATGTCTAATATAGAAAAATGCTAGAACATAAGATTTAATGGAAAGTTTAAAGATTTAGGCCTAAAATTGGTATAAACGTTCATCGTAATGAGTACATGAAGATTTGTGAGTATAAAAGGTCAAGGTCAATCTTTGACTTTTGGTCCAGAACTCTCATTTTGACAATATCAAACAATCTCCTCAAAATCCACTTAGCCAATCGAAATGAAATTTCATATATAGCCTCCAGGAATTGAGGAAATAAAAATTCGTTCAAACGTCCAAGTCACATGACCAACATGGTCTACATGCCCATATATGGTAAAACCCCTTATAAAATCTTCTCCAGAACCAATTGACCAGCGGCCTTGAAAGTTGGTATGTAGCAGTAGGTACTCCAGTACTATCAAGATTGTTCAAATTATGACCTTGGGTTGACCGTGACCATTTGTACGTCAAGGTTGGGTTGACCTAAGATTGTTCAAATTATGACCTTGGGTTGACCTTGACCATTTGTACGTCAAGGTTGGGTTGACTTGACCTTCTTTCGGCAAGGTTAAATAAGGGAAAATGCTAGAACATAAGATTTCATGGAAACATTTGAAGATTACGGGCTGCTATACATTCATGTCTAAACCATGGTTTATTACTAGGGTTGGATTTAATGTCAGCATATTTAGTACGTGAAGTCTGAATAAGTGAGGCGCTGTTCTTGGACTATGTTTGCAGTTTGTGAGACAAAATCGTTATTTTTCCCTGCTGACATTGTTGTCACATGACTGTATACAGGTCAGGAGTGTATGCGCTTGTTGGTAATTATGTTATCTGTAAAAGTTTGGTAGTAAGACTGATTAAGATATATGGCGTTGTTATTTACGAGTATATTGTTTTTGCTATGGTTTTCCAGACTGCTGCTCGGGTTTATTGATATGGCTGTAGATAAGAAGGAATGGCCGTCCGAAATAATTCTGTCTAGGTCGATAATTTGGAAATTTTGTAAATTTTGATATAATGTATAATCAATAGTCGAAATATTACGAAAAGTCAATTGAACCTAAAGTTTTGTCCTGTCCGTAACGTCCGTTTATAATTAGTTATTGGTAAATTGTAATTTTTGCAGATGTTGACTAGGCCAAATCCGCTCTTGTTTTTCTTTTGTCCTATATTATACGGATAATTTGTACGCCATATCTTTCCAAAGCACACTTTTGATCATTTTAATCGACAGTTTGTTGGTCAAAATGATAAAACTCCGACAGAAACGTATCTGCTGAAGTGGAATCTTCAAGATCCCCGGCCTGCGCGTTTAAATCATCCATTATTGAAATATAAACATACTGGCTACAAACCGACGTTATTTCCTGTTCAAAAACCTCTAACTCATCATTTTTGAAAATTCTAGATTGTTGAGTTTGAATATACACTGAAGCGATCATAATATCTTGTTCATGCTTATGGAACTGTTTAGATAGTTTTAACCATGATATGTATTGTCTCGGTTTCAACAACTTTCACGTAAGTAGAAATATTGTTGCGTACCAAAAAACCCAGCCCACCCGATTTTCGCAAGTATCATCGCCGCCTCGGTTGGCTGTAATATGTGTAAACGTCCAAGGAAATAACGTCAGATGCATCCAATTTGGTTTTTGCAAGACATATAAGATCATAGCTCTCTCTGAAGCTGCCGAAGTCAGGGTACAGCATTCTACGTTTCAACCCGCAAACGTTTAGAAAACCCACTGAAATATCTAATGCGTAACTACGCTCCGTTCTACCATTCAACACTGTGTTATTTAACGGTTGGCTCCCCTAAATTTTGATCATTGGAATTTTCAGCTCCTTGTCCGTTGCAGTCGTCCGTACCCGATTAGATTAGAGTATTATCAGAACTTTTGTTCACATAATTGCTATTATTAACTGTCACATTATTTGGGCTCGGTTATTTCACCATATTCCGGATTTCAACGTTCTGGTTTTGAAATCGGACGGATTTGTCTTCCGTCATTCTTAACACTTGTACATGTGCTCAGATATTCATTATTTTGATTTAAAATTCTCTGATTCGCATCGAAGTGGCTAGGTTGGGTCACAAACACTGATTTATGCATTAATGGGTTTATGGAATTAGTATTCTGGTTTTGTTGATTTTGTGCATCACTACTTCTGCTGGGTAGATTCTGTATTCGACAATTAGGTTGATTTTCAGGCATATGTTGAGTTTTAAAAGATGAAAAAGGTTTATTGACTCTGATTGTGAATTTGCATCAGGGTATGGTGTATAACTGTTTGGTAGAAAATCTGGGTTAAAACACAGTTTATCGTCATTAGATAACTGGATTTGAGTAGCTAAAGGGATTGCCTCCCGCAGTTTTCAGTCTGTAGTTTCAGTGTTTTCAGTAGCTTGGGGGTCCTTTCCGTGAGAAATTTCAGCTTGTTTATCACTTGACCTAGCTGGAACACAACTTGCTCTCGTTCTGGTGTCGGCACTCGGTTTCTTGGGTTGAGCCTTGCCAATTTTACAAAGCTTTCCTGACAGGCGAACCATCGCGTCTTCAAATACACTTTTCTGGCTGGTTTGTTTATTCGCCGAGGCTGGTGGAATGTCCGACTGACCAGTTTGTTCACTTGTAACAGCTGGGGTTGATGGAGTTGGCATGCATTTAGAAAATTATAGGGTATCAGTTGTTTTGTGTCACTACATTGCACCGATGATTTAGTTAATTGTTATTAAAATGGTTTTGATTTATTATTCAACTTATGCTGTCAAATAATGTCGATAATATAAAGCAAGATGTTCAATTGTATGTTTCAGCATTGTTTAAATATGTGAGCCGAGACACGCCAAATCAACAAACCAATAAAATTTCAGCCTTCAGAATTAATGAAAATTTGTCGGTTTATGTGCTTTTTTGTTTCACATAACTCGAAAAAAAAGGAAAAAGGTATTTAGAAAAGGATGATAAGTCTCTCCATAGAAATACGGGGTTCGTCTCTGGTTCCCTGTTAAGCTATGAAATAATGCAATAGCGGCACAATCAATGGGATCCTTGCTTAACATTTTTGTACATTGTATTTTCATCATCTGTTAAAACGCCTGTACCTACTGTTTTCACCTCCTGTACCTTGTATTTTTACCATTAAATAAAGCTTGTGAAATCGGAAGCAGGTCATTTTAATTAGCAACTAAAATGACCAAGTTATTTTTTCAAATCTATTTTTGGTAAACTCAATGACGTTTTATTTTTACAAAGCCGGCCAATCACGATAATAATTAATGCCGAAACTGTGGTGAGAAGTTTGCAGCGATACCTCACGATAAAATATTTCATGCTGATACAGTCGACGCATCAGAACTGGTTTAAGCTCCCATTTCCCCAGCACAATTAAGAACTGAAAATCCTATGGCAGTGCTTTTGTTTTGGTTTATCATTTATTTATGAATTTACGTTTGATGTATGTAGGCGGGATGGGACATATATTCCAGGACCCTCTCTGACTTTTTATGCTTGGCTAAAGTTTGAATGGGAAAGCGATGAAACAGCATATCTGCTGTATTACGTATGAGCCGTGACACGACAAAACAAACAAAATGGCATGTGCGCCCAGCGAAGACTCAGATCAGCCTGACCATCTGCCCAGTCCTATGAGAGTGGTTGTTGTGCGCTTAAAGGGTAGCTAATGGTCTAACTAGCTCCAAGCGGGCAGTGAAGACTCTGATCAAAGTGGGCGGATGCTCAGGCAGATCTGAGTCTTGGTTGGGTGCACATGCTACTTTTTTGGTTTTGCCGTGTCGAGGCTCATATTTAATGACGCTGTTTAATGGTGTGCATTTATTCATTACCTTGCTTCAGTTTTATTCAGTTAATTTTTATTAAATTGGTATTAAGTTTAGCTCACCTATTAAGGTGAGCTTATAGCGAGCACTCGCTTGCAGGCGCACATCGCTTGCAATTTAAAGCTCCGAAGGAGCTTCGAAAGAGAGAGAGCCCTTTCGTAGAGGATTGGTATGGCATAGTTTTACCTGTAAGATACATTACTTTCAATAGAATTTCTTTCGTAACGACACCAAAACGGAAGTTATGATCAGACTTGTTCGAATAGAAATCAGCGAAAAAATAAGAAATACAGGGCGCACACACTTTCTGTCGCTAGGTTACGAAATGACGTCATCGTACGTTAAAGAAAAACAAGATGGCGTCAACGTTAACCGCTTCAGTGATCACACAAGTTGCTAATAGGCTGAGCGTTGGGTGAAATTTAAAGGAAATAAAGCGACGTAGACAAGGATCTGAAACAGTATAGCCCGTTTTCCGAGGCGATAGGTTAGTAGGGGTTTTTCATCAGTTTGTAGACGGAGTTTGCAGTTGTGCAGTTGCAATGCTTTTATTACAAATTTCATACGACAACTAGAAATTGTGTTTGTGAAACACTATGCCCCCAACCATATGATTGCCACTATAGGTGTCAAACTTTAGAATGTCTGCGTCTGAAAAGGAGTCACCTAATCTTTACTAAAATATTAAACTCATAAAAAATTACTATTATACCAAATATCAGCTTCCTAGATTAAGCAATTCAGAATGTGGAAAAATGCCAAATTCAAACAAGGGCTGTAACTCCATCAAATTTTTTACGGAATTCTCACAAAAGTTAATCAGGTAATGTACGCTTCATATCTGATCACTATACGAAATATCAAGGCCATAACTAAAACACTTTTTGAGATATCTTCCTAACAAGACATCCATCTCATGTTTTTGAAGCGGCATAACTCCAAAATTAGGCATAACTTGGAAAAAAAAGACAATAAAATCTAATGTCAGTTATTTTTCCATGAGGAATTCATATAAAATTTCTAAACCCTATGCCCAATGGTTCTGGAACACAGTAGCTGCATAAGTATTGAACATAAGGAGAAGTTACTCCATTACAGACGAATGCAGCATTACTTAGCTCTACTAAAGTATTTAACTCATCAAGGACTACTACTATACCAAAAATCAGCTTCCTAGCTTAAGCGGTTCAAAAGTTGGAAAAATGTCAAATTTGGACAAAGGCCAAAACTCCACCAAAACTTTTACGAAATTCTCCCCAAAAAGTTAATCAGGTAATCTACTTCTCATACTCAGTCAGTGTCCCAAATATCAAGGCCATAGCTTAAATACTTTTTGAGATATCTTTCTAACAAGATAGTCATCTCATTTTTCTAAAAGGGGTATAACTCCAAAATGGGGCATAATTTGGAAAAGAAAAAATATGCGTCAGCTATTTTTCCATGAGGTATCCATATATAAAATTTTAAGACTCTATGCCCAGTGGTTCTGGAACTCAGAAGCTGCATAAGTATTGAACATCAGGGAAAGTAACTCCATTATTGATGAATGCAGAGTTACCTAACCTGTACTAAAGTATTTAACTCATCAAGAACTACTACTATACCAAAAATCAGCTTCCTAGCTTAAGTGGTTCAAAAGTTGGAAAAATGCCAAATTTGGACAAGGGCCATAACTCCATCAAAATTTTACGGAATTCTCCCAAAAGTTAATCAGATAATTTACCCCTCATACTCAGTCAGTGTA
The DNA here is from genome assembly GCA_963989385.1 of Ctena decussata. Classification (NCBI taxonomy): domain Eukaryota; kingdom Metazoa; phylum Mollusca; class Bivalvia; order Lucinida; family Lucinidae; genus Ctena; species Ctena decussata. The sequence continues at coordinate 29,215,571 of OZ022505.1, forward strand.
AAAAATATCAAGGCCACAGCTTAAATACTTTTTGAGATATCTTGCTAACAAGAAGTCATCTCATTTTTCTAAAAGGGGCATAATTCCAAAACGGGGGATAATTTGGAAAAGAAAACAATATGTGTCAGCTATTTTTCCATGAGGAATCCATATATGAAATATCAAGACCCTAGCTACTAGCGTTCCAAAGTTACAGCAAGCATGAAAAAGTGTGACGCACGGACGGACGGACGGACAAGCCAAAAGCAATATGCCTCACCATTTTTTTCAAAGTTGGGGGCATAAAAAAACATTTTGAATTTGAATCCAGAATCTTACAATGAGTAATCAGATCAGGGTCTACACTTCAATCACGCATTTTGTCCGAAAGTTTAGAGTAATCGTTAGGATATCCAGAATGTAAACAGGCTGTATCATTACTTTGCGATGGGTGAAAGCGTAGCGTATCATTGAATAATCAGCCCGTTAATTTAACAAGGTATTAAACTGACTCTCCTCTAACAAGTAATTTTGTATAGTGTAGAGGTGTGACGACTTTGAACACAGAAGGTTGCAGGTTCGAACCCCGGTTAGCTTGAAACAATTTTTTCTTTCTGTTTGTTAAAATGAAACTTTATAACTTGCTTCCTACAGTTCTCCAGTCTTAGATTTTAATTTCTTATCTGCCTCTTATTTTAATTTTGATTTATTTTATGTTTCATTCCAAATATGCTCCTAAAAAAACAGTATTTCAGTCTATATCGAGCGTCTCCAAGAGGGAGTGAGAAATAAAAGAGGTCTGATAAGAGAGGAGAAAATGTCAAAAAACCACCACCACCCGCACCTACTGTAAGTACAGTAGGCCCTTGTACTTCTATTACCCAAATAAATAGGACGCCCCGGCATTGAAAGTTACCCAGCACTATCGCCCGACCACGACCTCCCCCATCATATTCATTCAACATCATCTGTTCGTTTTGTCTCATATATCTGATATAACTGATAAGTTCATTTATTTTGACAAATCAATAAGCGTTTTAGCAAACATGTGCTAACAATGAATAAACCTTCCGTCATATTTCAACACATACACATGAATAAAAATATAAAGTAAAACAAAAAAATAATTTGAAACTAAAAAACAAAGAAAAGATTTCAAGATTTGAATCTGCGTTCTCTTGTTTGGCACACCAAAATTTCTTAAGTAATTCTATTTAACCACTAGGCCACAATTACTATTTTCCGAAAGTAGTTGTAAATTACATGTACACTGAACGTCAAAAGAAACGCATACAATGTATACGCCCAATTTATTTGAAGGTATAGGTATATACTCTTATTTAGACATTTTGGGTTACTTTGTTTATGTTATTCCGACAGAATGAGCACCTTAACAAATCGATATTCCATAAACTTTAGAGACCAGAACGCTTGCTTTTGTGATAGGGTTAAACTTAAAGTCACCATACTTTCAGAAGCTGAATTTTAAATTCCATATAATGCTCAGCTGATTATTTTCTCCGGACATAATGTCCGCCGCAAGGGTAAGAAACAGCGAAAAAATCAAAGCAATCGAGCCTTGCGTTTTAGAGAAACAATCAGGTGAAAGTTTGCAGTAGAAACAGTAACACTGGCTTACCATAGGATTTCCATAGACCTTTTAACACCCTGTATTTCTTGAAAAGAACAGAAACTATTCATACGAAGAGGTTAAATGAATTAACGAGAGTAAAACAAAACGGTTTGCAAAGAATTTTTTCGTAGCACTGTAGAATTTTTTATGTTATGGGACTTCCCATTTTGCTATTTCTTTAGTTGTAAGGGAGATAATTTGACAAGTGTTCAACTTCAAGTTGCTGTCGTCTTCCTAAAAAGAATACCATGGTTATAAAACCGACGTTTTTTTCATAACCACACATCAGAGTCGTGTTTTGGAAACAATTTGTTATACTGCAAAAGGAAAGACAACTCTTACAACAACTTTGAATGTTTCACGATAAATTGAGATAACTCTTTAATCCCAGTTTAATTTTGCAAGAAGATAAGTTTATATTGTTGGCAGACGTCAGTAGTGTTTTCTGCTATATATGATTAAAAACCATAAATCAGTGGACAGATGAAAACTGAACCTAAACTTGTATGCGTTTCTTTTGGCGTTCAGTATATATCACTTTTTTGTATATGGAAACTTAACATCCCCGATTTAAATAATGGGCATTGTCCCAAATAGTTAACAAACAGCGACGTCACTGTCACAATAGCCTAACTGGACAGTAGATAAGTTTTATCATACCACCCACACATTGTAAGGAGCGATGTGCCTATAGGCAGAGCCTATTATCATATTAGTATAGCCTTGGTCCGTCGTCGTCGTTGGCGTTTAAATATTTAAACATCTTCCTCTCAAAACCCACTGGGCCGTTTGAAACCAAATTTCATATGAAGCCTTAACAAAATGGGGGAACGAATTTTTATATATTTGGCACAGTTCACAAGACCAAGATGGCCGCCATGCCCATAAATAGTAAAAACATAAAAAATCCTCTCCTCCAGAACCACTTAGCCGATTGCCTTGAAACTTGGTATGTAGCATTTAGTACTACAATTTTATATAAATGGTGACCCTGGGTTCACTTTGACCAATTTAATGGCAAGGTTAAATTTGGTCCCTAAGGCTTTGAATGGAAAAATCCCCAAACGTGCATTTTTGTTGCTATTGTGCACTGTGATATGAAAAGGCTGTCAATTTCAACCCCTAAGAATTTAAGAGGTCAAGGTCATTTAGTGACCTTGGCCAAAGGTCATTTGTCTGTTGTGTGTCAACATTTTCAAAGGCCTTCTTCTCTGAAAATACTTGGCCAATTTCAATAAAATTTCACATGCAGACTTCAGGAAAAGCGGGAAAGAAAGTTTGTATATTTGGTCTAGGTCACATGACCATTATGCCCGCGCTGTCCATATATTGCAGATCGCTTGGAAAATCTTTTTCTCCGGACTTACTAGGCTAATTGCCTTGAAACTGGATATATAGCATCTGTGGCTCTAGTTCTACAAAGTTTATATAAATGATGTCCTTGGGTTGACTTTGACCTATTTAACCGCAAGGTTAAATTTTGTCTGTAAGGCTTTTGAATGGGAAAATTTTAAAAAGTGTATTTTGTTGTTGCTTTTGTGCTCTGTGATATGGAAATGCAGATAACGCCAACCCTTTTAAATTCTAGAGATCAAGGTTATTTAGTGACCCTGGGTAAAGGTCATTTGTCTGTTGTGTGTCAACATTTTAAAGGACTTCTCCTCTGAAACGACGAAGCCAATTTCAATTAAATTACATGTGCAGTCTTCAGACAAAGCGAGAAAGAAAGTTTATATATTTGGTCCAGGTCACATGACCAAAATGACCAACATGCCCTAATTTGGCAAAACCTTTATAAAATCTTATCCAGAGCCACTGGGCCGATTGCCTTGAAACTGGGTATGTAGCATCTGGGACTTTAGTACTACAAAGTTTATAAAATGATGACCTTGGGTTGAGTTTTACCTATTTTCGCGCATGGTCAAATTTTGTCGGTAAGGCTTTTGAATGGCAAAAGCTGAAAAGATTAATTTTTATGTTGCTATTGTGCTCTGTGATATGGAAATGCAGTCAACTTTAAGCCCTAAGAATTCTAGAGGTTAAGGTCATTTAGTTATATTGGTTAAAGGTCACTTGTCAGTTGTGTGTCAACATCTTCAAAGGACTTCCCATCTGAAACCGGCCTTCTGGCAAGGGGAAAAAGAAAGTTTATATATTTGGTCCAGGTCACATGGCCAAGATGGCCACCATAACCATATATGATAAAAAATACTTTAAAAAATCTTCTTCACTAGATCCACAGGGCCGATTGCTTTGAGACACAGTATGTAGCCTCTGGGACAGTAGTATTGCAAATATATATATAAATGATGACCTTGGATTGACCGTTATCTCTTTTACGGCAAGGTATGTAGCATCTGGGACTTTAGTCCTTCAAAGTTTATATAAATGATGTCCTTGGGTTGACCTTCACCTATTTTACCGCAAGGTCAAATTTTGTATGTAAGGCTTTTGAATGGGAAAAGCCGAAAAGTGCGTTTTTCCATTTCTATGAGACTCTATGATATGGAAATGCCGTCGACAGGCATAAAATCTCAGACACATTCATCAATAGACCATATTGTAGAATTTGCCTTAGAGTTACCTACCCTAGAGTGCTGAGGATGAATGGACGCAGGTGAGCTACAGGACCAATGGTCCTCTTGCTTAATTTGTTATTCTGTTTTGTTTCCGAAAAATGTCGAAAAGTAAAAAAAAAATCAGAACCAAATTTACTTTAGCTCCCCTGAGCCGAAGCTTCCATTAGGCAGGCCCCGTCGTCCGTCGTCGTCCGTCCACACTTTCAAACGACTTCTTCTCTGAAACCACTCGGTCGTTTGTAACCAAATTTCATATGTAACTCCAGGGGAAGGGGAAACGAAAAGTTGTTCAAATGGCCCTGGTCACATGCCCAACATGGCCGCCATGCCCATATATGATAAAACCCTTAAAAAATCTTCTTATCTAGAACCAATGGACTGATGGCCTTGAAACTTTGTATGTAGCATTTAGTACAAGAGTAATACAAAGATTGTTCAAATGATGACCTCTGGTTGACCTTGACCCTTTTAATGGCACCGTCAAATATGAGAAATTCTAGAACACAAGATTTTATGGAAAGTTTTGAAGAGTGTTGCTCAAGATTGTTCAAATGATCACCTTAGGTTGACTAAAACATTTATTTTTGCAAGATGAAATTTGCTTTTATACATGGAAAAATGATTTATTATGAAAATAAATGGAAAATTTTGGTGCATAAGTTATATACAGTCAAATAAATGATTACATGATCATTTTTAGCAATAGAGGTCAAGGTCAGTCTTTGGCCACCTTTAGCGAATGTCTCATATTTTGACAGTTTCAAACTATCAGGTTTATTTAAATGATAATTAAAGTTTGACCTTTGAAGTTTTTACTCAGGTGAGCAATTCAGGGCTCATGGCCCTCTTGTTAATTGTATTAGTTGCGGCATTGTTTAGTGTGTAAAGGTATACTGTCATGCCTTTTCTACCATTTCTTGGGGTGGTCGGGTGGTGCGATGGTGCTGCGTATAACTTCCAGTGCCGGGCGTCCAATAGTAGGACTAGAGCCTACTTTGCTTGCAACAGTTGCGGGTGGGCGTTGTTTGGACAGTTTTTCTCTCGTCATTCATTTTTCTCTTCTTTCTCCCTCTCTCTGGTAGACGGCCCGATATAGATTAAAATACTGTCTCAAAGGGCCGTTGAACCCAAACCAACCAACCAATCAATTCTACGATTTCTTCAAAGGGGAATAATTTTAGTGCTTTGCTGTTTCCTTTTCTGAATTATGTAGCCTTTCAGAAAGGGGAGCTACTCTTATAGGAAATAATATGCAGCTAGGGAGCAAATCATTCCTTTGAGAGTTGATTCCCATTGACAAGGGAAACAAGTGTAAATATGGAAGAGTTGCTTCCCCTAAAGTGATCCCGTTGACCTTTAATATTCTAATGCGTAACAATAATGAGCCGCGACACGACTAAGCCAACAAAGTTGCATGTGATCTCAGCCAAGACTCAGAGATCAGCTTTGGCATCCGCCCAATTTAATCAGAGTCTTTTCTGTGCGCTTTAAGGGTAGCTAAGGCTCTAAGATACCTCCATGCTGACGGCGAAAACTCTGATCAGACTAGGAGATTCTCAGACCGATCTGAGTCTTCGCTGGGTGCACATGCCACTTTCTTGGTTTTGTCGTGTCGCGGATCAAATTAGTCGATGGGTATCGACAGAACTCAGCAACACTAATCCAATTCACATTAAGTATTCTGATGCTTATAAATATCATTTCATTGGCTGTTGAATGCTCTCTGACAAATGAATACATACAAAAAGTTCAGATTCACGCGAACGCTTTGCTTGTTACAAGTTAGGGCTAATATGGCCATGAAAAACAGTTTTCATTTCGGCTTATTTCTTTCATGTTCTTTGATTTGGACATACAATTACGTCGCCTGCTTGCCGGAGAGCTGTTTATCTGTTCCTTTTGACTCGAAGTATTTCAATAAAAAGATGGAGGGACATGTTATTGAATCAAAGAAAGTGGTTTCATATTCTGCTTGTGTGTACGAATGCATGGTAACAACAGACTGCCTTTCGTATAATTTTTACCCTGATAAAAACTGGTGTGAAATGAATTCTAAAAATAGTTCGTTGTCTCTTGAAAGCATTGTGAATGCCATTGGAAAAGTTCGTTACTCTGATATGAGCATTTGGCCAAGGTCGCTGGCACTGAAATGTGAAGGGGTCGAATGTCCCTCTGGCTTCCGCTGTTACCAAGGAAACAATTTCACTGAGTGCAAATATGCTGTGGTTGACTGCAGAAGACCAAAAGCAGTATCCAAGGCAAGACTGTCTCTGGGAAATTCGTCGCTCGGCTCAGTGAGACAATATAAATGTTGGAAAGAATTCGTCAGTGATTCTTGTTCCACGAGTAAGATGGTCACCGAATGCCTGCCGACATCGCAGTGGTCTTCAGTAGATATCCAATGTGTGCACCACGATAATATAGATGCTTGCGAGAACCTTTTCCTCACCGACTGTGACAGCATACCAGACGATGCGTTTACAGCTTCTACATATTATCCAAGTGACGCTCACAGACCTCATGTTGCTAGGCTCACTTCGCAAGCACCTGAGTATGTCGCATGGTTGCCTCAGAAATCGGATATAAACCAGTGGATTCAGGTTGATATGCAAGAAACAAAACTTGTGAAAGGTGTAATAACACAAGGTCGTAGTTACGTCCACCCGGACCTCGGTTCTTTTGAACAATGGGTAACTAAGTTCGAAGTCGACTACAGTATGGACTGTGAAACCTGGACATCAGTTGCAGAACCGAATGGAAATGCCAAGTTGTTTTCTGCTAACACTGACGGAGATAATAACGTGAGAAATGTTTTCGAGTATCCTATTAGAGCCAGATGTCTTCAACTCCGGCCAAAAACCTGGCACAGCTATATATCCATGCGTTTCGACGTCATAGGTTGTTCCATAGGTGATGAATAAGCAGTGACAAACAGTATGGAACAGTTTTGAAAGTGAGCCGCCTCGCAATTATTCCAAGTGTCATGTCGGTTGTGCAATCAGCGGAACCATCTTTACAGTGAAAAAATTAAAAACAGGCACACTTTAACTAATTACTGTAATTGTCCTGAAACGGAGCACGTAGAAATGCACCCAAAAGACGTAGATGAAATGGCAAACAGTGTAGACCCTGTTCAGGCTGCTTCTTTGGGAGCCGCCTGACCTTGGTCTGCACAGTTTGATAAGGTAAATCTGTCCCAATACTTAGATGTTTACGATGTGAATAGCGAAATCATCTTCAAATTACTTCAAGACTTGTGCAAAGAAAAACGTAGATATTCTTTTTCTTTTTTTTTTCTTTTTTACTGTTGTTTCTAATAGACAGACAGACAGACAGACAGATAAAATCAATCATCGTTTATTCGTAGCTCAGGTCAAATTATATGACATAAGAGCAAATGATACATACAATACATTATGAAGCATGGTTGATTCAATAAAGACTACCTATCAGTCGTATATAGCAAAGAATAGGCAAGTAAATATGGTAGTAAATCAAACAGGGCTACAGATAGGGACCTCATAACACCGAGGGGAAACTTGTCGTGACATCCACCAGAACCGCTTCAATGAGGCGGCTTCAGTGTGGCGCGAAGACACGCTCCCATGGGAACCTTACAGAAGCCGCCTGAAACTCTCTCAATATGAAGCACTGTACGAGAAAACGTTACCAGGGGAAAAAACAAAAAATGTAGAAGAAAGCAGTAAGGAACGGTAGATATATATATGACAAGGACATTTCCGTTATGGGTGTGTGTGGAGGAAGGAGGGGGAGGCAAATTAGATTATACGGGAAAAGTACCGAGCTGAATTTAAAAAGAGAGAAATAGGAAACTGTTACGAGAATTTAGGCAAATGGAAACAATTTGGTCTTGATGTACTTGAAAATGGAAGGAAAAGAGTACAACACGTACGTATGTATATATAAACATCGCCAACATAGGCATGTCATTATGGGCGCATGTGTGTGCTGACGTGTATATACAGATCGCATATACGTCCACGCGTATAAACGTACGTTTTCTGCTGTCGCAATTTCATCTGCACATTGTATGCGTACCAGCATGCAGTATTTATTAGTGCTAATAATTATTTGCCTGGAAATACAGGCATGCCTAGGCACCTTCTCACATGTGTAATAGGGTGTAACCAAGTGCGCTCATACCTGCTCGCACGCATGTACACCGATACAACCACTGAAATATGCATGCCTGCATCTAGATCTACGATGGAACATAAGCGGCGTCGCCCGAGAAGGGATCCCTGGTCAAATACAAACAGTCACGATCCGCCAAAACTACCCTCACCCAGACTGGCAAGAGCCCTTACTTTCAAATTACCAAATAACCATGTTTCATATTTCGAAAACAGGCTAATCTAGGGCCACGCAGATCACCTAGGCTGTAGGAGCGACATCGCTCGAATATATCATAAAACTTGGGAAACTCATCAGAAAATTGCGTTTTGGAAAGACAATCTACCCTTACGTTAGGTTTATCCCAAGATATTGGCATTACGCTTGTCAAGCGATTACGTATGTCGTCGCATGAAATCTGAATGCAATTTGCACGTGCTGTATAAGTCAGTTGAGCACTAGGTGATATTGTTGAGGAAAAAGAGAATAATAATAATAATAATAATTATAGATAAAAAAAGTAAATAGTTTGGATTATAGAGCAAGTTCGTCAACAAGTAGTAAATAGGGGTAAGTGAACCTAATTTGTCACAGTCATCAGTAAATAAAAAATACACCGATAGTTACAATCGGAGCACTGCTCGGTCACTTCGATAAAGCAGACCTGATTCCCGAAAGTGTTTGAGGAGATCTGATTGAGGTGTCTAAAGCATAATATCAGGTTCTGTCCAACTTATTCGTCGCTGTCATGTCCAAGGGCTAAGGGAGGTATGCAGTTAAGAGTGCGAGAATGATCATCCTGTACATTTGTAAATAAATAGCCCCGACTCTCACAAGCCTGCTCCAACTGAGGTCTCTCACCCAACCCATGCCAGTCCAACTGTAGAGCTGGCATGTATCGGGTAAGCGATTCCTCCAAGAAAGGAACGGCTCGGCGTACACCAGACCGGTACCGACCAGGTCCGGATGCACAGGATGATCACGCGCTTATTCAGGTTCAAGTGTAAGAGAAGTTTCTTTGACCGTTTGTAAGAGAATATGCATAACATGGCAGAGTTTTTTCAGCTTAGGCCATTTTTCGGTACACATTAGTTGTTTGAATTTGATGATACTAGTATTTGTCCTATTGTAATGATATTTCGGAATGAATTTAGCCCTGTCTTCGTCAAAATATGGGCAGATTATGAGATTGTGCATTTCGTCGCCCACGTCATTTTTAGCTCTTCTGAGCCATAGGGGTGAGCTATTGTGATCACCGACCGTCCGTCGTGCGTCGTCAACAATTTGCTTTAAATGACATCTTCTCTAAAAAATTTATTATCCAGAACTGCTCGGCTCAGATGCTTCACACTTGGTATGTAGCATTGCCTAGTGGTTGTCTACCAAGTTTGTTCAAATGGTGGCCCAGGGTCCAAATGGCCCCGCCCCAGTGGCTCGTCAGTTTGAACCATAGAAATACATAGAAAAATATTCAAAAATATTCTTCTTCAAACCCGCAAGGCTCAGGTGCTTGAAATTTGTTTTTTAGCATTGCCTCATAGTCTTTTACCAAGTTTGTTCAAATGGTGACTTCAGGGTCCAAAATGGCCCCTTGGCATGGAGTCCCAGGTTTGAACCATAAAAATATACAAGCCAAAAGTTCTAACCGGTCACATATCTTTTATCGATTTTCTTCAAAGACCAAAACAGTCTTATGCCCTAGTCACACACACAATTGGGCAGATAGTTGCGGACTTTAAATCCACACAATTAGTGGGCGTGGTCTCTCTCCATATCGAATCCGTATCCTATCCGTATAGTATCCGCAAGGTCCGGAGGACATGCCACCAAATTTTGAAAAAATTTAGATATTCAGCATGTTCAGGCGCGGACAAGTTTACCATAATGATCCGTAACTGAAGGCATTTATCCGCATTTATCCGTATCTAATCCGTATCTCGACCTATCGTTCCGCGGTCCACCCAAAATTTGTGGACAAATACGGTTTCATGCGGATTGTTACGGTTAGTTACGGGTCTCGTTCCGCGAATTGTTACGGACTAATGCCCCAGTCAGATTAGATATTCGAAATTATCCTCACCAAAACGTATCTGTCAGTATTGGAGTGTAAGTTATCCGTATAGAAACGTATCTGAAGGCAAAAGTCCTTAAAAACACTACGCACGAGACCCGTAACTAGGCGTAATTGAAGTTAACGATCTGCGTGAAACCGTATCAGTCCACAACTTGGGATGGGCTGCGGAATGATAGGTTTATATACGGATTAGATACGGATAAGATACGGTTTAGAAACGGATTATATATGGATAAATGCGGATGAATGCCTTCTGTTACCTATTGTAACGGGTCAATACGGTTTACTCGTCCGCGCCTGAATTTTGAAAATTTTCAAAATTTGGAATCGGATCCTGCGGACTCTACGGATACGACACGGAAAGCTACAGACTCTGCGGATGCGATACGAACATTTACGAATAACACCGGACAGGTACGGATGGGCCATCCGTAGATGCGATACGGACCATTATGAATAAAACCAGACATATACGAACGGGTCATCCGTAGCATCAACAACATCTTTCCGCATCTAGAAGTAACAGAAGGTAATGGAAGGTAAGTAGCACGTTTACATTCGTATCATCCCTCATCGTATTGATTCAAAGGGAAAATATCTGACCGCCGACATCCGCATTTATCCTTAACCATACACATTTATAGGTAGCTGTATCCGTAAAACAATCAGGAAAATAGGCCACGCCTACAAATTCTGCGGATTACTGTGGATTTCCATCCACAACTGTCCGCCCAATCCGTAATGTGTGTGTGTGACTGAGGCATTACAGTTTTATTTACATCCCCAAACAGGCAGATGTGTCAGTCAACTTAGCCATTAAAAGGTTCGACAAAATTCTTAACATTACATCCAGGATGCGCCGATGAACACAAGTACCCCCCATTTTTAAAATTCACAAATTCAGCATTTCATCACAATTTGTGAAAAATCACTTTTTGAAATATCCAATTTACGTGAGCAAAACCGCCTCATTACTAAAGCAAATGACTGAAGAAACAGATTTATGCTAAAATGAGCACTCTTCCTGCATGACAGTTGTCGCTTTGGGTCAAAATGTTAAAACCTACCCAACCACTCTATGCAAATTCTTGTTAATTTTCAAAATGGGGGTACCCGTATTTATCTGTGCCTCCTGGATTCAATATACTGAATTATTGCTAAAACTTTTGGTGGTATGGTTAACGACATATTCGCCTATCTGTGGCTGTAAACTGAACTGTGAGATTACTAATAGCATTGTGGAAAATTGATGAAAACTAAGTGGCCGGTTAGAACTTTTGACTAGTATACATAGAAAAATATTCAAAAATCTGCTTCTTCAGAACAGCAAGGTTCAGATGCTTGAAATTTGGTATGTAGCATTGCCTAGCGGTCCTTTACCAAGTTTGTTAAAGTGATGGCCCGAGGGTCCAAAATGGCCCCGCCCCAGTGGGTACTGGGTTTGAACCATAGAAATACATAGAAAAATATCAAAAAATATTCTTCTTCAAACCCGTAAGGCTCAGATGCTTGAAATTTGTTTTTTGCAGCATTGCCTAATAGTCTTTTACCAAGTTTGTTCAAATGGTGACCCCAGGGTCCAAAATGGCCACTTTGCGTGAAGTCCAAGGTTAGAACCATAGAAATGCTAAGAAAAATATTCAAAAATCATCTTCAGAACCACTTGGCTCAGCTGCTTGAAATTTGTTATGATGCATTGCCTAGCAGCCCTTTACTTAGTTTGTTCAAATGGTGGCCCAGGGTCCAAATGGCCCCGCCCCAGTGTCTCCTGGGTTTGAACAATAGAAATACATAGAAAAATATTCAAAAATCATCTTCTTCAGAATCACTTGGCTCAGATGCTTGAAATTTGGTATGTACCATTGCCTAGTAATCTTTGACCAAGTTTGTTCAAATGATGACCCCAGGGTCCAAAATGGCCCCGCTCCAGGGGGTCCTGGGTTCGAACCATAGAAATACATAGAAAAATATTCAAAAGTCTTCTGCTTCAGAACCACTTGGCTCAGATGCTTGAAATTTTGTATGTAGTATTGCCTTGTATTCCTTTATCAAGTTTGTTCAAATGATGGTCACAGGGTCCAAAATGGCCCCGCGGCAAGGAGTCCTGAGTTTGAACCATAGAAAACATAGAAGAATATTCAAAAATTTTCTTCTTCAGCACCAATTGGTTTAGGGCATGGAGGGCAAAATTATGGTCTGAGGTAGAATAATTTTTTCGGAAACCCGCTTGATTTTCACATAATATACCACTTTCGTCAAAACAAAAACGTTCAGTCTCTCGCTTAATAGTGCTGTAGAAAGTTTGCCAAGGCATCCGAGAATGGTAATTGGTCGATAGTTGTTTGGATCTGAACTATCGCCATTATTTTTAAAGATGGGTTTATTTTGCCTTTCATCCATTGTTCGGGTATATGACTTGTGTTTAGAATAAGGTAAAAGAATGATACATAAATTGGGAGCATTTGCTCTTTTGTTAGCTTAAGGTATTCGTTCAAAATACCATCAAAACCTGGTGATATTGAATTTTCTAATTTAGGGATACATTCGTCTATTTCGTAAGCGGTAAACTCTTTATTCAACGACTCATTTTTAGATTCAAGATTAAATTCGTTTTCCTAAAAATCATTATCTGTGTGTTCGAAACAATAAATATTCTGAAAGTACTCGAAAAATTCGTTTACAGATGTTGATTCAGCTGTGGTTTTCCTTTTCAAAAAGTTAAAGAATTTCCAGTACCCTTTTGCTTCATACGAATGCATGTGCTTAAGCTTATTGCATTTGGCGTATAAATGTTTATTTATATATTTGGTCAAGTTGTTTTTGTTTTTGTTTTTCATAAAGTTTGCTGGCGACTATTAACATCTGTTAGTGTTGGTTTTGCTTCTATTGTGTATTTTTTAGCCAAATAGTTCGTTCATGTCCAAACCATGGTTTATTACTAGGGTTGGATTTAATGTCGGCACATTTAGTACGTGAAGTCTGAATAAGTGAGGCCTTTTCTTGCAATATGTTTGGAGTTTGTGAGACAAAATCATTATTTTTTTCCCTGCTGACATTGGTGTCACATGACCGTACAGAGGTCAGGAGTGTATGCGCTTGTTGGTAATTTATGTTATCTGTAAAAGTTTGGTAGTTAACTGATTAAGATATATGGCGTTGTTATTTATATTGTTATGCTATGATTTTCCAGACTGCTGCGTGGATTTATTGATATGGCTGTAGATAAGAAGGAATGGCCGTCCATAAGAACTTTGTCTAGGTCGATAATTTGGAAAATTATTTAGGATTTAAAGCTTTTCATAGAGTATAATCAATAGTCGAAATATTACGAAAAGTCGTTGACCCTAAAGTTTTGATGTATAACTGTTTTGTAGAAAATCTGGGTTTAAACACAGTTTATCGTCATTAGATAACTGGATTTGAGTATCTAAAGGGATTGCCTCCCGCAGTTTTTATTCTGTAGTTTTAGTTTTTCCAGTAGCTTGGGGGTCCTTTCCGTGAGAAATTTCAGCTTGTTTATCACGTGACCTATTTGGGACACTACTGGCTCTCGTTCTGGTATCGGCATTCGGTATCTTGGGTTGAGCTTTGCCAATTTTACTAAGATGGCCTGACTAGCGAACCGTCGCCTCGTCATATACACTTTTCTGGCTGGTATGTTTATTCGCCGAGGCTAGTGGGATGGTCGACTGACCAATGTGTTCACTCAGTAGCAGCTGGAGTTAACAGAGTAGGCGATTCTCCATTTGCCTGTTCCGCAGACTCATCCGGATCTGTGTCCGGATACTCTCTTTCTATTTCCATGTCACGCAGGTCGTCAGTCAGTTTAAGATGTATGGGTAATACTGAAACTAGGTAGTTGAGCTGACGACTGGTGTGTATTAGCCTCAGGAGAGGGAGGCGTATTGGTTACTTCGGAATCCGTTTTGCATCTTGAGCCCCCGAGTACGGTTTACCAGTCTATGAACTCATCCTTGATTACAGAACCTGCTCTCTCTCACTCTCTGCCTTATGAAGAGGCCATAATTTTGATCTTGCCTTTATAGTCTCCTTAGGGAAATCTCTATTAATGGCAAATGGGGTGCCCCGTAACTTGGTAGCATTACCTAAGATTATCTCTATGTCATCATAGTCTCTAAAACAAGCGATTATAGGCCTGAGCGGTTGAGATAGTCCCCTAGAAGTGCCCCTCATAAAACGACGTCGCCTTCGATATAGAGGGGCAAGTGGGACAATTTTTAACATGAGAGAAAGCTTTCTTCTTATTGAATTTTATTGCAAGGTTTAGAACAATGCCCTGACACTATATAGTTATTTTTCTGCGCATTTGACGATTTTTCACAAAGTTCGTGTGAAACGAAAGCTTTCTGCCATGTTAAAAATTGTCCCCCTGCCCTTCTTTATATGCATTAAGTCAGTGAATTGTCACTATGATTTAAACGATTCTTCTCAAAGTATGAAAGACTGTGGGATTGCCTGCCCCTGATATAGGATTATAAGCATCCTGAAAATCATGAGCAAAATCAATACAAATTTACATTTGCTTTCTGTGGTCAAGCCCATCCGGATCTAGCTAATGGATTTTTTATACTCCAGAGGTCCAGTGTATTGGTGTTTCTGTTTGTTTCATCACGGAGTTTCACATGGACCGAGCAAGTAAAGATCTAGTACCCGGTTCACTAAACAGCTCAAGTCTAAGATTTTCGTAAGTTTCAAGTTTCATACAGTTTGTTTAGTAAAACGGGCACCAGATATACCATGGCAGACCTCAGGGCTACTGGTGATGCAAAAAAAACGGTTTAAGCTCCCCTTTTCCCGGGACAGTTAATTAATAACTGATTGTCCTATGGCAGTGCTTCTATTTTGGTTTATCTTAATGTTTTAATTATATATTTACGTTTGATGTATACTGGACAAAAAGTTAGGGATCAACTATTTGAATGAATCTTGATTCATGAAAAATAAATTTTCCAAAACTAATTTTCTTCCGTTCAATGCAGCTGTCAAAGTCGCACAGGACTGCATGAAAAATATTGAAATCGGATCACGTGACACACCAGTAGAACCAAATAAACAGACGTACCCCTAAATTGAAGTGAAAATTTGCATCACCACAAACTCGAATACCATGACTCTTGGCTTTAACCATGCAAAACCATTTCCAGTGCACATCGATACCTCCAGAGGTCTGAATAACTGCACAATAGCTACTCGGTACCCTTTTGGTAAAGGCTAGAGGCTCATTTGGGGACTCGTTTGCCATTTGTCATGAAAAGCCTGAATTAGCTCTCCAGGGGTTTCCTGAAGCTTCTGGTGATTAGAATTGGTGCATCTGGCAAGCATGTTCAATCAGATTTAAAGCTTGCGATCGACTAGACTTTCCCATACAGACGATAGTTTCTGTCCCAAGCTACTGGTTCATCACAATAAAACTGTGATGTTTCGCATGTTTTATTCATTAAAATGATTTAACGGGTCAAATTAAGCGAAAACGGTTAGAAACAGACTTTACACAGCTAATTTACGCGCTTGCATGCTGGTTTTGAGGCCAGGATTGATGCGATTCCATGGAAATGCGAGGCGACAGTCGACAAAAAGTAACACAAATTGGGAGCTGGGTCATTGGACCCATGTTCTTTTCACAGATGAGTCCGGATTTGTATGAAGATATCCACGATGATAGGAGAAGGGTTTGACGCCTGCCAGGTACACGTCATGTAGACTATGAATCAAATCATGTTGTGGAACATGTTGACCATGACATGTCTAAAGGAGGGTGGGTAATGGTATGGTCCGGTAGCTGAATTGGCAGCTGTGTGGACTTGCACATGCTAAACAGAGGCTCTCTTATTGGTGTTCGAGCTAGGAATGACATGTTTTGTCCAATTACGAGACCGTTTGCTAAAGTTTTTGGCAATAACTGTTGTATACTTGCAGCAGAAATAAGAAGACTGTTCTTATACTTACAGTATATACATAATTACTAAAAACAATACCCCTCCCTGATAAGCTATAATCTATGTGATATAGCATTCTGCTGCCTTGTAACTAAATTAGTTCAGAGCTAGAACCCACATTGTTTAGTTGTGTCTATTAGTACATAACAATAACATCATCGAATCACAGGGCAAATGTGGTGGACCAGTACCTAGCGACAGAAACAATCGCCCCCATTGAGATGTCAATTCGATCAAAAGTTTTAAATCCGATTGAGCATGCTTTGGACATGTTACACCGCCAATTCTGATCACGAGAGGCTTCCTGAAACTCAAGTAGAGCTTATTCAGGCCTTTCGTGAAAAATGGCAAAAGAGTCCCTAAATGGGCCTCTGAGGATGTACCAGAAGCATACCGAGTAGTTGTCATGCAATTATTCAGGCCCTTAGAGTTCAGTCTGTGAGCTGAAAATGATTTTGAATGGATAAAGTCACAAATAATGGACATTCATTTTTGTGTATATGCCAATTTTCACTTTGAATTTTGGGGTATGCCTGTTTATTCATTCCTGCTGATGTGTCACGTGATCAGATTCCAATATGTCTCATGCAGTCTTTTGCAACGTTGTTAGATGTATTCAACAGAAGAAAATGATTTTTAGAAAATTATTTTATTCAATATAAAAATTTCAGTCTAATGTTTGATCCTTAACTTTTTTGTCCAGTATATGTATGTGGGATGGGACCAATATCCTCTGACTATTAAGGCTTGACAAAATGTGCTGTATGGGGAAGCGATGAAACAGCATTTCTGCTGTACTAAATATTTATAACGTGGTGAAATGCCATGCATTTAGAAAATAATAGGGTATCAGTTTTCTTTGTGTCACTACCTTGCATCGTTGATTTAGTTAATTGTCATTAAAATAATTTTAATTTACTATTCATTTTATGTTGTCGAGTAATGTCGATAAAAATATAAAACAAGATGTTCAATTGTATGTTTCAGCATTGTTTTGTATGTGAGCCGCGACACAACGAGACCAACAAAGTGGTATGTGCGCCCAGCGCAGACTCAGATCAGCCCGGGCATCCGCCCAGTCTGATCAGAATCTTTGCTGTACGTGTGGAACTAGCTTAGACTCTTAGCTACCCTTGAAGACATTGATCAGACTGGGTGGATGTCCAGATTGATCTGAGACTTCGCTAGACGCACATGCCACTTTGTTGGTTTTGTCATGTCGCCGCTCATGCCAAGTATACTGCAATGCTCATTTCATCATTTCTCAAAAGGAAACAACTTTAGTCACCTCCTGTTTGCTTTTTCTGAATGTTGGAGCCTTTCCAATAGGGGATCAGTCTTAAAGGAAACAATTTACCCTAAAATGAGCAAATTCATTCCTTTAAGAATTAACTCCCATTGACTAGGGAGGCAAATATAAATCTGGAGGCGATGCTTTCCCTGAAGGTGTTCAAATTAACCTGATGCGCAACACTTAATATTTCATAGATTGATCAACAGATTCTGAAGGATGTGCGCAATGACAGATCTGAGCATTCCATTCCCATTCAAATAAATATTCTGCTGCAGACCAATAACATTTCATTGGCTGCTGAATGCTCCATGTAAGAACTGAAACAAACAACGGACTCAGCTTTACGCGAAACCATTGCGTTTAACGAGATGGAGCTAACATGGCCATGAAGAACAGTTTTCGTTTCACTTTGTTTCTTTCCTGTTCTTTGCTTTGGACATACAAGTAGGTCACCTGCTTGCCGGAAGTCTGTCAATCCATTCGTTTTAACTCGAATTATTTCAATAAATATGGAGGGACATGTTATTGAATCAAAGTAAGTGGTAGCATATTCTGTTTGTGTGTACGAATGCATGGTAACAACAGACTGCCTTTCGTGCAACTTTTATCCGCATAAAAACCGATGTGAAATGAATTCGAAAACTAGTTCATAGTCCCCTGAAAGCATTGCGGCTGCCACTGGAAAAGTTCAGTACTCCGATATAGGCGTTTGGCCAAAGTCACTGGCACTGAATGTGAAGGGGTCGAATGTCCCTCTGGCTACCGCTGTTACCAAATGCTGGTAAGAGTACGTCAGTAATTCTTGCAACACGAGTAAGATGGTCACCGAATGCCTTCCGACATCGCAGTGGTCTTCAGTAGACGTCCAATGTGTGAATCAAGATAATATAGTAGCTTGCAAGAACCTTTTCTTAACCGACTGTGACAGCATACCAGACGCGGCGTTTACAGCTATGTATCTACATGTCATATAAGCGACGCTCTCAAACCACATTTTGCTAGGCTCACTTCGCCAATATCTGAAAAAGCCTCATGGGCGCCTCAGACATTGGATACAAACCAGTGGATTCAGGTTGATATGCAAGAAACAAAATTTAACACAAGGTCGGAGCTACCTCCACCCGGTTCACGTTTCTACAGAACAGTGGACTTCTGAATTCAATGCCGACTACAGCATGGACTGTGAAATCTGGATCTCAATTGCTGGACAAGATGGAAATGCCAAGTTGTTTTCTGCTGATTCTGACGCAGATAATACCGTGAGAAACCTTTTTGAGTATCCTATAAGAGCCAGATATTTGCGACTCTGTCCATAAACCTGACACCACTTGATTTCAATGCGTTTTGACGTCATTGACAGTTCCTTAGGTAACGGCTTAGCGGCGAAAAGTTTTGAAAGTGAGCCGCCTCATAATAATTCCAAGTGTCATGTTGGTTGTGCAATCAGCGGTACCATCTTTACTGTGAAAAATTTGAAAACAGGCACACTTTAACTAATTACTGTAATTGTCCTGAAACGGAGCACTTGTTTTAACACTGCAGAAATGCACCCAAAAGACGTAGATAGAATGGTAAACAGTGTAGACCTCGGTCAGACTGCTGCTTTTAATGAAAAGAGCTGTTCATTCGGTTTACCGTGCGTGTATTTCGTGAACTTTTGTCAGTAGTTCCTGTGTGTGTGCTGCTTTACCTTTTGGTTTGAGAGCGAGACGTGGGATTTGATTGTATTTATTCCTGATCATTTCCTATCTTTTTACTGTACTTATGATATCAAAAGTAGGTCATTTTTATTCCCATCTAAGAGGAACCAGGTCGAGTTTCAAAACCGTTTTATGTGAAACTCAAGGATGTCTTATTGTTTAAATTTGGCTGATCACGGCCATTTACAATGTCGAAAATGTAGTGATTCCTGAAGATAAAAAATGAATTTTTACCACGTCCCTTAATTTAATGAAAAAAAAATACTTAAAAATGTGTATGATGACTAAGTCCAAGACACAAAAAGTATATTCGAGTGACATAAGGAAGAAATGAATTGTTACAAGTGTTACGACCTGGCGGAGGTAACAAAGAGATGGAAGTAAACCAGCAACAAGCCTGTTTTTAAACTTAACAAAATTTATTTACTTGTACATCAAAATAAAACAGTCATTAATTAATCAAGAGAATATGTAATTAACGATACCTTATTTTAGTCTGAATGTCCCTCAGAATTTAAAACACAAGTCCTTTAATAATTTCTGATCCCAGAAGATAAAGTATGTATGAGCACATGAATATTTCCAAATCCAATATATTTAAATTCCAGTATAACTTATTTTACTATAGACTGGTGAAAGTTTTCATACAAAGATGATCTAAATGAAAATCTGTCCTCTTTATATAATATCTAGGAACATTCCGGAACTAACCAAAAATAGATCTTACCAAAAAGTACTCAATTCTGACATAATTTCATACCAGAAGATTCTAAATGTTTACAACAGAAAGGTCTAATATTTTCTCAGTACTAAAAATAGTTATTCCAGAATGTTCTAAAGTACAATGTAACAACTTGTTTATTTCAAACCTAGTAAACATCTAAAAACTGCAAAATCATGGTAAAAGAAAATATTTACACCAACTTAAACACCATATTCATAACACTTCCCCTCTTCAAGGAAAAGAAAGTTTTATGAAATAAAGCTTTTTTTTGCCATATGACCAATTATGAAACAAAATTAAGTTTAATGCATATACACTGTATATATATCAGTACTAATCCAGACATCATGTAGTAATAGCCAAATTTAGGCTCTTTAAAGTGCATCCGGGATAATATTATCTTTTCCTCTGATATGTCTGATGTCAAGATTGTACTCCTGCAACATGAGACTCCACCTGAGTAACCGCTGATTTTTGTTCTTCATTTTATGAATGAAGGTCAGTGGATTGTGATCACTGAAGACAACAATCGGTGTGGCTGAAGAAGATAAGTACACTTCAAATTGCTGAAGAGCAAGGATGAGAGATAAACACTCTTTTTCAATAGTAGAGTAATTTCTCTGATGTTTGTTGAACTTCTTAGAAAAGTAACAAACAGGGTGATCCACACCATCATTATCTTCTTGAATCAAAACACTGCCTGCACCAACGTCACTAGCATCTACCGCCATTTTAAATGCGTTGTTGAAGTCTGGTGCTAAGAGAACTGGAGCACCCTTAAGTATGGCCTTAAGCTTATCAAAGGACTTTTGACAGTCTACATTCCAAATATATTTCTTTCCTTTACCTAGCAAATTTGTCAAGGGTTCTGCAATTACAGAGAAGTTATTACAGAACTTCCTATAATATCCTGCCATACCAAGAAAGCGCATCAGTTGTCTCTTGCATGTAGGTACAGGAAAATCCGAGATAGCCTCCACTTTAGCTTCTACACGTTTTACCTGACCTTGACCCACAACATGTCCTAGAAATGTCAAATTTGCGTGACAGAATTCACTTTTTGCTAAATTGATTGTCAATTTTGCATCACTAAGTCTTTGAAAGAATTCTCTGATAGTCTGTAGATGTAGTTTCCATTCATCGTTGAAGATGATTGCATCGTCGATGTATGCTTTACAACCACCCAGATCAGATGTCAAGCTATTTATAAGTCTCTGAAACGTTGCTGGAGAGTTTTTCATACCAAATGGCATAACCTTATACTGATAGAGTCCATCTGGTGTAACAAATGCCGAAATCTCCTTAGCTCTGTCTGTCAATGGAATTTGCCAAAATCCTTTCAGAAGATCAAATTTAGTAACATATTTGGCTTGTCCAATTTGATCAATACAGTCATCAATACGTGGGATTGGAAATGTATCCGTTTTAGTCACAGAATTTACTTTTCGATAGTCTGTACACATGCGAAAAGTTCTATCAGGCTTTGGCACAAGAATACAAGGAGAACTCCAGTCACTTTGACTTGGTTCAATTAAGTCATTGTCCAGCAAATATTGAATCTCTTCCCTGAGATACTGTTGCTTCACAGGGTTCATTCGATAAGGATGTTGCTTCACAGGCTTTGCGCCATCAATGTCAACATCATGAAAGATTCTGTCAGTCCTGGTTGGAATGTCCGGAAATAAGTGCTCATATTCAAGAATTAACTGTTTCAGTTCAAGTCTCTTGACTGGATCCAGGTGTGACAGTTTCTGGTCGAGATCCTTTAAGATGTCAGAATTCTGGAGTTTTGATGATGAGGGATCAGATTTTATAAAGTTCATATCCTCAGAGTCCATTTCAGATTGCTCTTGAGGGACAGAATTTACTACACTTATTGGTGAAACAACTGAATTATCCCTATCACTGTACTTTTTCAACATATTAATATGACATAACTGTTTTTCCTTGTGCCTCCCAGGTGTGTTGATAATATAATTTACATCACTGAGCTTTTTGTCAACAGTGTAAGGGCCGTAATATCTGGCCTGCAAAGGTCTGCCAGGAATTGGCAAAAGAGCAAGTACCTTCTCTCCAGGTTTGAAATTTCTTTCCCTGGCATTTTTCATCATAATGAAATTTCATTTTGTTTTGAGCTGATTTGAGATTGGACCGAGCAGCTTCACAGGCTTTTGACAATCTGTTATTGAAGTCAGAAACATACTGCAGCAAATTCAAAGAACTGTTATCATCAGAAAGAAATTTCTCTTTCAAAAATTTCAGTGGTCCACGAACTGTGTGACCAAATACAAGCTCAAATGGACTGAAACCAAGAGATTCTTGTACAGATTCCCTAGCAGCAAATAACAGCAAATGAATGCCTTCATCCCAATCCTTTTCAGTGTCAAAGCAGTAAGATCTGATCATGTTTTTCAGTGTTTGATGAAATCGTTCTAAGGCACCTTGACTTTCAGGATGATATGCTGATGACCGATATTGCTTAATACCTAATTCATGCATCACTTGCTGAAATATTCCTGACATAAAATTAGATCCTTGATCTGACTGGACAGATTTAGGGAGACCTACAAATGTGAAAAACTTCACAAGAGCCTTAACTATGGTCTTTGTCTTAATATTCATAAGTGGAATTGCTTCTGGGAAACGTGTGGAAGCACACATTATGGTCAAAAGATATTCACAACCTGACTTTGTTTTGGGTAAAGGACCTACACAATCAATAATTATTCTGCTAAAAGGTTCCTCAAATGCAGGAATTGGCTGCAAATGGGCTTTAGGGATAGTTTGATTAGGTTTTCCTACCATTTGACATGTATGGCAAGATTTGCAATGTTTAGAAACATCAGATTTTAATCCTGGCCAGTAGAAATGATTAAGAATCTTGTGATAGGTCTTGTTTACACCTAAATGACCTGACATGGGAGTTTCATGGGCCATGTTTAAAATTTCAGGGCGATAAACCCTTGGAACCACAATTTGGTGGTTAACAGTCCACTCGTCTTCTGCTGAGACATCAGGAGGACGCCAATTTCTCATCAAAATGTCATTTTTGACATAATAGCAAACAGGAACCTGGGACATGTCATTCTCATCTAAAACCCTTTCAAATAAAGGTGAGGTCTCAGGATCACTGTGTTGTTCTTTGCAAAGCTGTGACCTTGACAGCAGGTCATTACCTTGGTCATTTGAAAATGAAGGAGAGTGATCTGGGTTGGACATAGATGAGGTGTGAGTAAAGTCTGTCTGCATGTCAGACAGGCTGGGTGAAAGAGATTTTGAAATCTCATCATTAAAAGACTGACCTATCAAAGTATCAGTTAAATCAATGTCCTGATTCCCATCATTCAATATGGCTTTCTTTGCCATAGCCCTAGTGACAGCACACGAAGGGTAAAGGTCAGGAATTTCCTGCTCAATGGGGTCAGGCGGTTGATCAACACAAGGTGTGTTGGTCAAAAGTGGATTAACCACAACCTTATCTCCTGCTAGGTCATTGCCTAACAATAAGTGAACACCTTTAAAAGGTAATGAAGGTCTAATACCAACAGCCACTGGACCAGAAATTAAGTCTGAGGACAAATAAATGTTATGAAGCGGTACACTAACAAATCCACATTCTACACCCTGAATGAGGACACTTGTCCCAGCAGAAGTCTTCTCGGAAAATGGCAGGGTATCTGCCAAAATAAGGGATTGAGAAGCTCCAGTATCTCGTAAGATAGTAATAGGGGTAGACTGGGCAAAGTCACAATTTAGTGACACAAAACCTTCTGATAAGAATGGTTCATAAATCTCCATAACAGAGTCAGTCTCAGAAATTTTGGCCTGAATAGGAATTTGATCCTGAACACAAGACTGTGGCATTGACCGTAAAGAGGTAAGACCTGTGGGTTTTGGACCCTCTTGTTTTTCTCTCTTCCTCTTTAAAAGTAAGCATTCAGAAATTATATGTCCCGTTTGCTTACAATAATTACAAATAGGCTGAGATAAGGGATTTTGACCTTTGTTTTCACCAGGGGGTTTGGGTTTTGGAGTATATGCAGGACTGGAATTGCCAGATGGATTACTGGGACTGAATTTTGGACCTGACTGAGGGAAAAAGGTCTTTTTAGGAAAAGGCTTGTGCACAAAAGAAGTCTTATGAGTTAAAGCATAATCATCAGCCAAACGAGCTGCTGCCTCTAACGTTTCGACTTCCTTTTCATCTAAAAATGATTTAATGTCAGAATTAATGCATCTTTTAAACTCCTCAACAAGCATGAGCTGTCTAAGTTTACCATGATCAGAGCCCACTTTCTTTGATGAGCTCCACCTATCAAATAACTGCTCTATTGTCCTAGCAAATTCAACATAAGTTTTGTCATTTTCTTTTCTACAGTTCCTAAATTTCTGCCTGTAAGCCTCAGGGACCAAGTCATAAGCCTTAAGAATAACTTCTTTTACTTTGTCATAATCTGAGCT
Source organism: Ctena decussata (assembly GCA_963989385.1). Taxonomy (NCBI): domain Eukaryota; kingdom Metazoa; phylum Mollusca; class Bivalvia; order Lucinida; family Lucinidae; genus Ctena; species Ctena decussata. Next base: position 29,240,106 of record OZ022505.1, read on the forward strand.
CTGCTCAAGAGAAAGTTGAGTATAAATTTCGCGAGCCTTGCCGATCACAACGCTCTGAAGAAGCAAAGTCCAATGCTCTTTTGGCCATTTCAAATTTTCAGCTACTTTTTCAAAGTGAAGAAAATATTTATCAACTTCTTTTTCTTGAAATAGAGGAACAAGTCTGATGTGTTTGGTAACATCAAAAACTTTTTTAGAGTCCAAAGGCAAAGACTTTGATGTGGTCTTTTCTTGCATTTCCATTTCTTTCATTCTAATCTGAAATTGTCTTTCTCTTTCTTTTTCTTCTTTTTCAAATTTTAATTTCTCTTTTTCTATTTCAACTCGTTCCTCCTTTTCTAACTTCAGTTTTTCATGTTCTAGTCTTTCTTTTTCTTGCTCTAATTTTTGCCTCTGCAACCTTTCTTCTCTTTCTAATGTTTCAAGCCTAATTCTTTCCTCATGCTCTAACCTTAATTTTTCTATTTCAAGTTGTCTCTGAATTTCTAATTCTCTCATCTGCAAATCTGTCTGAGTGACAAGAATGTGAGAGGTTGCAGAGGAATCAAAAATTTCTTCATCAACAAAGAACTGAATCAAAATATTCTTAATTTCATGTTTTAACATAGACCTTTTGACTGAAGATAATTCATAATGTGCTGCAATATCCAATAAGTCTGTCTTTTTGGCCAAGTTCAACAGCTCCTGCGAAGGCGCAGCAATGAATTCATTGAGATCAAAAGACATGGTTGCTTTTTGCTGGCTTTGCTTGTTTGAATAACAGTGAAAGCTTTTCTTTTTTGTTTAATTCAGAATTATTTGATGCACTAGAAATTTCAATCCCGGACTCGAGCCCCCAATTTGTTACGACCTGGCGGAGGTAACAAAAAGATCGAAGTAAACCAGCAACAAGCCTGTTTTTAAACTTAACAAAATTTATTTACTTGTACATCAAAATAAAACAGTCATTAATTAATCAAGAGAATATGTAATTAACGATACCTTATTTTAGTCTGAATGTCCCTCAGAATTTAAAACACAAGTCCTTTAATAATTTCTGATCCCAGAAGATAAAGTATGTATGAGCACATGAATATTTCCAAATCCAATATATTTAAATTCCAGTATAACTTATTTTACTATAGACTGGTGAAAGTTTTCATACAAAGATGATCTAAATGAAAATCTGTCCTCTTTAAATAATATCTAGGAACATTCCGGAACTAACCAAAAATAGATCTTACCAAAAAGTACTCAATTCTGACATAATTTCATACCAGAAGATTCTTAATGTTTACAACAGAAAGGTCTAATATTTTCTCAGTACTAAAAATAGTTATTCCAGAATGTTCTAAAGTACAATGTAAACAACTTGTTTATTTCAAACCTAGTAAACATCTAAAAACTGCAAAATCATGGTAAAAGAAAATATTTACACCAACTTAAACACCATATTCATAACACAAGCGACAGACAGAAAGTTAAGTCAGTAATTCATGAAATATCTTAGGTAATGCTCGACAAATTTAATCAAAACTTGCTTCCTGACTAATAAAGAGGAGGGGTAAGCAAAAGTAATTGATCGTTAAAATTCAATTTTCAAATATAGATGTAAAGGTCACAGATTATATTACCATGATCCGTACAGCCTATCACAATTTCCTATCTAATGAAACGTTACGACAAGCTAAAGTAAGTTTCATTTTGAAAATTAAATATTATTATTTTATACCTTCCAGTTGAATACCCAGTATCACTTATTTGATTGACTGACATATTTTGCTAAAGAAATGCACATACCTATGAAATGTTTGCCTGCATCAATGTTTGTGTCATGATCGAAACTTTTGACTCTCAAGACTCCATATTAATGGTAGACACTATGAAATGATGTATATATTTCCACCATTCACTTGATATATTGTCATGAGAAATTAATTTTATCATATGACGTCGCATCTGAGAGTGTAATAAAGCCATGCATTTAACGTGATAATCTACTAGTGGATTTAAGTGCAAAATTTGCAAATAAAATGCGATTTTAGTGTCATATGATAAATAGAATCTTGCATTCGTGCTCCTGTATTACTGAACTTATTAAACTCGTTGGCGAAAACCGATAAGATGCTTGGAAAAGCCTCTCAACTTGTCTTTACCCCAACTCGTTTAATAAATTCAATAATACATGAGCACCATTGTAAGATCCTCTATGTAATGCCGCCGTCTTAGCGTCTTCCTTACATGTTCGTCATTGCAGCTTATATAGTTTCTGGTCTTTGGTACTTAGATTTTTTAGTCACTTTGAAAATAGAGGTACGTTGAAGCCGGTGCTATGGGACGTGGTCGTTATGACTGGTTCATAACCTGTAACGAACAGAATTGAACTGTGTTTGAGTCTGATATTCGTTTCCTTGATATGTTGTTTTGCTCCCAATGTATCCGACATTTATTTTCACTGCAGTTTCGTGTAAAGGCCAACATTTACCATAGTGTATACGATTATTTTGTTTCCGGGACCGCGACACGACAAAACCAACAAAGTGGCATATGCGCCCAGCGAAGACTCAAATCAGCCTGGGCATCCACCAAGTCTAATCAGAGTCTTCGGTGTACGCACGGAAGTAGCTAAGACCCTTAGCTACCTTATTAGCGCACAGGAAAGACTCTAGTTAGACTGGGCAGATGTCCAAGCCGATCTGAGTCATCGCATGGCACATATGCCACTTTGTTGGTTTTGTCGTGTTGGGGCTCATTTTTTTCAAATTCCAACTAAGATGTTGTTCCTTGTTATGGGATTCTTTTTCTTTAATTATAATTGGTGGGAAGTGATCGCATCCATGTAGGTCATAAAAAACTGACCAGTCAAAATCTAAAAATATATTTATCAGGATGACATATAGACAAATCTCAAGCATACTAATTTCCCGTGGGGGAATAAAGGCATGTGGGCTGTTTTTCATTAAGTATACACAGATCATTTTCAGCTTTAACATCCTCTATAATTTCCCCCCTGTCATTTATGTTCAAACAACCCCAGACTTTACTGTGACCATTGAAGTCACAAACTTACATGAATGGTTGAGGTAGTTGATCTACTAAATTGACCAGAGCATATTTCAGAGTGCATCATGCGGTGGAATATAAACAGAACATATTGTTACTTTTTAGATAAAGTAACAGTAACAGCAATTGATTTTAAATTTGCATGCAAATCAAACTGACTATGTGGAATGTTTGATTTTATAAGAAAAGATATTCCTCCCGATGCTTTTTGACCATCAGGACAAATTTAATTGAACATATTAAATCTTTAAAACTAACATAACCTGAGGTTTCCTGAAGACAAATGACACTTGGGGAGAAAAAAGACATTGATATTAATATTTCATTACAATTTGCTTTAAGACTACGACAGTTCCACTGTGTTATTGATTTCTTATCCATTGTTAAATGAATAGGAGAGATATATTTGTGCCAGGAAACCAATCAGGCGAAGAAAATACTTCACCTAATTAGTTTCCATTTGATCTTCCAGAACGCCGTATTTGTTTGTCATTTTAACTGGATTACTCGATCCCCTGCATGACTTATTAGAGGAAGATCATCCGCCGGTATGTGACCTCCGGCCAGAAGGAGAACGGTGTTTATCCTTTTCTTTGTTTTGAGGTTTTGCCTGAGGACCAGACTGTGAGCCAAACTGAGAACTGCAGACTGCGGACAAGACTGTGAGCCAGACTGAGAACCAGACTGAGAACATGGTTTAGAATTAAACGAACGAGCTGCTAAAGTTGACCTGGACAGCTTTGCATTTGTATTAGACTGTGAATTTGAATGAGAATGAGACTGAGAACTTGTTTTCGATTGAGAAATTTTGATCGACGGGATAATGACTGTTGATTTTGGGTGAATGTTGAAATCTGCCTACAAGATTGAGTTCCTGTTGAGTTTGTTTACAGTGTTGAAGAAAGAGATTGAACTACTTTTAAAAACTCCAAATTTTGTCGACTGACTATCGTAAACTTTTTTTCTTCTAGATAAGTGATGTTCTTTCGTTCTTTTTTCATAATTGTTTTTTCTCTTTCTTCCATATTTCACATTGTTTTGATCTGGAGACATGGTGCTTTCCGAAATTCATGCATTTTGGCTGATTGTTGCAGCTGGAGGTATGATGGTTATGACCTCCAGTACCGCACTTATCGCAAACAAATCCAAGATCGATCGGACAGTTATTTTCGTGATGGCCAAACCTCTGGCAGTTGAAACACCTCAGAGGATTTGCCACATATATGTCAATAGGTACGATTCGATAGGATATTTTCAAGGATTTTAAAACATTGACGGTATAGAAAGTAAGGAGGAGGGTATTTGTATCGACTGTTTCGTAGTCTTTTTTTATTTTGAACCTCTTAAAGCGGTCACGCCCTGACCTTTCAAGTATTCGACTGTTTCTTCCTCCGTTTCGCCATTGAGCATCCTGGCTCTGATAATTCCCTTTGAAGAATTCAAACTGGAATGCTCAGAGGCAGAAACCGTCAGGCCAAAGGACGAAGATATTTAAGATAAAATTTCCTTTTAAAAGGAAGGCTTGCACAGCTAAGACAGTGAAATTTTCATGAGTTGTTATTGAAGTGAACCCGATGGTTAGTGCACTTTCTGTTGCTAACTTTTATTTAGCAAAGTATTTAATTTCTAACTTATTGAATGGTGGCTTTATCCACGGATGTAAGGTAAAAACAAGTGTAGAATTTATTTGAAAAACAAATTGAAGAACTATTTAAACACACACACACACACATACACACAGCAAAAAAAAAAAAAAAAAAAAAAAAAAAAAAAAAAAAAAGTTTTCCAACGTTTTTGGCGGCCGTTTTAGGCACGTCTCAAGGAAAATAACTATATGGACCTATTTCAAGTCTTTTCTTCACGGCTGTTGAGTCACATTTAGTCTGAATCAGTCTGAATCAAAATTTGAGGAAAGACTGTTTCAAACCCATGTCTATGGAATCTTGACACATCTGAACTTGGCATCGAAAGAAGACAGTAAATTTATATTTACTGAAGTTTATTTTTGGTTTAAGTGGCATCAGTGGCAGTGACTGGAACAAAATTTTGACACTCTGTGAAGAAAATGCATGCTGCTGTTGTTTGGGACAATAACTTGCTCTACACCATTTGGGAACAACAAAGCCTGGAACCCATTGCGTTCGTATTTCCATGAACCCCCGACAAATGAAATTTATCTTATATATATTTATGCTATGTTTTTACATCAATTTTGTTACTCATTCGTGAAGTTCTGACTAATTTAACGCAGGACGAAAAATAGTTATTAACCAACGTGTTTGGTAATGATGTACAACAGCCGTCACTCAATCGGAACACCGCTCGGCCAATTCCGTGAATCAACCTCGGATGTATGACGTGGGGCTACTTACGTCACACGACTGTTGTTAGGAACAACGATATAAACAAAGATGGCCGCACTGTCGCACCGAGTAAATAATAAAATGAAAAGAAGCCCATGTATTTTCTGTCTCGTCATTAATAATTGACTATCTTGTTTTAACAACAGCAAAACATTAAATGAATGTCCATGCAACAGCTGAAAAAGGTGGCAGGTCGAGAATTAATTCATTCGTAGACTTAGAGATCTACGGCTTCGGCGTATACTTTCGGTCGAACAACAAAATGTTGGATTTTGCTGCATATTGCTCCGCCTTATATACACCCGAGGTCTGATTCATGGAATTGGCCGAGGAGTTCCGAATGAGCCGTCACTATGACATGACATATATCAAAGTTATGTCGGCCAATCATCTATCTGAATTATCCGTGACGTTGCTTACACGTAAGATTGCACGAATGTGTGTTGTTCGTGGATGAATGAACAACGTCAGGTTCATCTAAGGAAATCGCCGAAGAGTGTAAATATTTCTCTGTACATTTGTATAGCTGAAGTAAGAAGGCAACATTAGAGAGTGTTATAAAAGCAAGAAAGGGTCCACACAACCCCCAACCGCACCTACTATAATCCAAAATCCAGATCAGCCAACTCCGGCATAAGCGCAGTCTGATCAGTCTAGCATCAGCATGAAAGGTGAAGAATATATATATGCCGAAAAAGACAGATCCAACGAATGCATCGGCGCTGGACAGTGTGCCGGCTGCTCTGACTAGTCAGATTATGCGATGCCCTAAGGCCTATTTTTCGCGACGCTGCTGCATGATTTTTTGGAAAAGCTGATGCTTTGCGCTAAGCTATATATAAACACTGTTTCTTACACAAGTTTTGGTTTATTTCTTAGGATGCAAAGCCAAATACTTTGCATTGCATTCAGTTTCATTTTTATGCAATCAGTTTATAAAAAGCAAAAGAAATGTGGCCGAGTTAAGGCACTTTTAAAAGAAAAACGTGCTTTTAAACGGAAATATTAAAAAAAAAAAAAAAAAAAAAAAGTACATGTACTATCAAAAATAGAATGTTATTTTAGCAGATGAGGCAAATCGGATTTGGATAAAAATAGACAAAATCGGACAAGGTCTTTGTTTATGTCTGTGAAGAAAGTAATAAAGAAATGCTGTCTCAAACCGGAACGAATGTTTTGTTTGTTATGTCTGTGAAGAAAATAATGAAGAAATGCTGTCTCAAATCGGAACGAACTTTCCGATCTCTTTTGCTTAATTGCGGCCATAGAACGAATCGTTGCAGAACACACTCTCCTGGTATTTTCCGACTAAGCGTGGCGTATCGTTTCTTCCGAAAATAACTCGGTATCACTAAACCACTTGAATACTGGCTTGCGCTCGAAAGCGCAAGCCAAAAAGCTGACTGTAAGCATCGAGCATTGGTCCATTATGACGTGGAAAGACGAAAATTACGGATTTAGCTCAAATTTGGGGAACTTGATATATATTTTATGCTTGTTTGTTTTTCACAAGTTTTTAGAGGTCAACGTTCGGCCGTTTCCATGATAACCAGGAATCCATTTTGAAAATATCAATATTGAGACAAGAAAATATCAATATTGAGACATGTAATATTTCCTTGATAAAAATCGAACAACAAATATTATCCCATTCCTATTTGCTTTTATAGTTTGACATTACATATGTATGTTATAGGTTAACATGATATGAATGTTTTCTGTCCCTTATTATCAACAGGAGAAATTTTACTGGAAAAAATCGACCCAATTTTGAGTGAAAAATTGGTGTTTTATTCGCCGTTTAACTAAAAGTGGCAGTCACGTTTGATAATATGGCAATATATGCAGATAGAGTAAGGTTTGAAACTTAAGAGTGTTAAAAAATAGGTATAGCTCGCAAAACTTTAAAACTCATTCATCTTTGAAATGTGTCCATACTGTTAAATAGTAGGAAGGGAGATAAGTCAAACTCGCATTATCTTACCTCCCCTGATGATTGCATATCTGCGAACACTACAGGCAGTATCTTTAATAATAAAAGATAGTATCTTTGAAAGAATAAGATTACTGTCTACAATGTTCACCATGACCTTTTTTATCTATGAAATAGGTCCATTTACCAAGACTGCAGTTGCAGTTGTATTCGGTACATTTGATGACAAGAGTTGACCCGAGCAAAATGTCTGCAGAAATCTCGGAATAGAAGAACGGAGTTAAACCGTTTTATTTGCAGCAATATATTTACCTTATTTTTATTTTTTATTTTATGTAGAAATAAATAAATTTACAAATATTTTTTAAATTAATTGCTTCTGTGAAGCAGGTAAAATTTTTCAGGACAGAGAGCGGTGTAGACTAAGGCCTTAGCGTCCATTCACTGAGATATACTAAAATTTTAAGCAATGTTCTGTTACCTATGATCGTCATACTAGATAAAACAGCTAAAAATGGATGGATGAATGACTTTGGATTTTAAGTCCTTTTTGACAGTATTTCAGTCATATCAGGACGATTTGGGGTGTGGTTGGGGGATGGTGAGGGGGAGGGGTTATGAAAAGCTGCAGTGGAGCCAAATTTGCGGTTGGAAAGATTAATGCATCCAGCAGATCTCGAACTCTGAACCACTTGATCAGCAGGCCAGGCCTTAACCTACTGTGCTACCCGGGTCTTCTAAAATAACCAAGAAAGCCGTGTATTTTAGGTAATCCTGATAGGGGTGCCATCTTAAGTATATGAGTACTCATGAGTGCTTTATTCATCCCATCAACTTCCCTAATTTCGTTTACTTTTCTGTAGCTTAGCGAGGGAAGCACCTGCGTGCTAAGCCCTAAGTCCTTGTTCGAATCTCATTTTGTTTTCAATCACGGGACGCCATTGCACACAGTCTTTAAAAATCACACATGCCTTGTTGCATGACCTAAGTACTGTTGAAAGGGCCATGAAACAACAAACCTTTCATTAACTCTCTTCGTTTTCCAGTCTGCCATTCAAATGTAAATTTGTGGTGCCATAAAAATGTTTCGAATGTCCATTTTGTGATGAAATTATTATTGGTTGAGCGTGTGATTTTTGAGGTCGTTTTTATCAGTTCTCAACCCCCTCCGGCTTCGCCGTCGAGATATAAACTACGATTTGCGCTTCAACACCATGTATACATCAACGATAATTTACTGGTAGAATTTTTTTTTCTTGTGTTGTTTTATATCACGTTTTTTTACATTTGTACACACTTTCTCTTCACAAAATGCTGATATTGCTATTGCATATACAGTTGGTGCAGTATATAAGCAGTGACTTTAATTGTGTTTATTAGAAAAAAAATGAAAACCATCAGAGATACAGAAACCAAGTACTCAACTACATTAAAAGCATATCGATTCTACTGCAAATTAAGAGGTTTATATCAGTTACATGGGTTAAGGGTCGTTTTGAACTGAGGTCACACATCTTTATGCATAATAACCATAGAAACAATATCAAACAATACATTTCTACGTTGTTATTTGCAAAGATGGGATAAAAATGCGATTGTTATTTATAAGATATGCAAATTCAAAATAAAAGTGTGGTAATTAGGGTAAAAAATCTAGAAAACTGTTGTTTCTGTGAAATTTGAATTGCAAGAGGGAAACCCTTTGCACGTACATTTATCCCTAAGTCAGTGAAAGTTTACAACTTATTGTTTTTTTGCTGTGTAACGTACTTATGTTGATCTTTGACGACATGTTAAGAGATATATATATATGGTAGGTCAGGTCAGGCAAAACCTGCTACTGGTACCATGTAAACCAGTACTGGTACCATGTAAACCCCCTTGTTGCGTGTGGGCAGATGGGGTCATCAACCTGGGAAGGTATCCTGTCTAAGAGTTACTAGTCTCTAATTAAGTACCGTTCCGTGTAAGGATCAGGCAGACGGTGGAAAGTGACATGTCTCAGATATCGCTGAAACTTATTGAATAGTTGAGTATTGATGGAAAAATAACTCATGCCAAATATTTCCAATTTCTTTCAAACCTTTGCCATGGTAACCAGTAAAACACTTTTTGAGCGAAAATCACACAGTTTTATAAAATAATTTATGTTTTTAGCACAATTTTAAGCCAATGTCTACTAATATATATTTCATGTTCAAACATACAGTTTATACACTATAAATATTTGAGGTATCCCGCAAATATTCAAATTTAATTTTATGCTTTTTCACAGTCTGGGTTGGCCTAATCACTGAAAGAAACAGGGTAGGGTCAGCGTTTTTTGCCAAATCCTCAAAACTGAAATTTTTTAGCATTTTTGAATTCATTTATCTTCTGTCAGCAACACCATATAGCAAAGCAGCTGTTACCTGAGTAAAGTCAGTTGTCACCACAAACAAATTGTAGATTCAGATATCTGTGTTTTGGGGGTATCTTTTAAAACAATTGGCTTTGAATTTCACCAATTTTACAAAAGTGAAAAACTTTCTGATTTCACAAACCTTGTAGAATGCACTGGCAGCTTGCATTAAAAGTGTGTAAAAGTGCAAATAAATATTTGTGAATACTTATAAAATAACCAGAAAATTTGGCTACCTTCAAAAATGAATGTAAATCATATTCTTAGGGGAAAAGTACTCCCCCCCCCCCCCCCCCACACACACACTTATAAAGCAATGTAAACTCAATGTGAAACTCAGGTAGTTAGTCAAACTAGCATGACTAAGATATGACTGTAAAAATGTGTAATATTTTAATTCAAAACGTAACCGATACAAAGTAAGTATCGTGTCTTTTAAAACCGTTGCCATGGTAACCGAGATAACAAATTTTTGAACAAAAATCAAGTAATTCTTTGGTAAAAATCAACTTTTAAGCATATTTTCAAGCCAATGTCTACTTTAATATATGACTTAGTCTCAAGTGTGTTTATACCTTAACCTTATAAATGTGTGATATAACGATGAAATATTTAACTGCAAACCAATGCGTCTAGACATTTTCAGTTTACGTTACTACTACAAGAAACAATTAAGGTCAGTAGTTGTAAAATCTTCCCAAACAGATTTTTGCATTTTTATGCATTCATTATCTGACATGTACATAACTCAGCAAAACAGCTGTTTTACGTATGAAATCAATTTTAACCACAATCTAGATATAAAATTAGATGTCTGTGTATTTTAGTTTACTGAATAAATGGCCATGATCTTTATTACATTCAAAAAGATTGAAAACTTCAAAATTTCTCAAAATTTAAGAACTGCACAAGTATAATGCATGTCAATGTATGATTATTGCATTTAAATAGTCATAAATAATTCAAATAGAACTATTACTGCTGATAGCCCTCAGAAAGGAATAAATATTCTTTGGGGTCTAATTACCTCACCCACTGTAAGTACTACACCAATGAATGTGATCTGCAGTTAGTTAGTGTAACTCGACTTGTTTCAGCTATGGCTTATATGCCATGTATGCCTGCAACTTGACAAACGACACACAAAAATATTTAGTTTCATTTGGCTAAACAGTTTAAGCTTATGACAAAGTCAAATATGGCCATTTTTGGTTATCAAGGTCAATAACTCTGCGTTGATGGAATGTAAGTTGTTGTATAGTTAATGCATGATCTGTCCATCTATAAGAATGGTGACAATCAAATCAAAGATGAATGAGATATCCTTTGAGAACATTTCCCTAACTATAGAAAAAAATGCCAGTATTTTTATGAAATGAAACGGCAAACATTTGAGCCGATATTATAAAATTCCCCATCTTCAGTTAAAAATAAGGCTGGAAAGGAGCAAAAACAATTAGGCCTCCAGCAACTAGAACTGTCGGAGAACCCGACTATAGCCCCGCTTGACTGCTTTAATCAAATGGTGTTATTTTCGTTAAATAAAGTATATATATAGAGAGGGAGAGATCTCTTTGTCAACATGTATAATAAATATCAATAAATCCATTTTTATGTAATACGGAATAGATTGATTTCACATAGACAGGCAGAAAAAAAAATAATAGATAAATGTACATGTAAGTCAATAGTCTTTATTAATCTGTATACCAAATATAAAGATTCAAACTTGAAGGGATGCTGTGAAATTTGTTATAACTAGAAAATGTGTTTATGAAACACTATGCCTCCAACCATACGCTTGCCTCTAAACAAGGCTCATCCCATATTGTTTGTACCTTTGTATCATAGGCTTCAATGCACTAAGTCGAAAAAGGGGCTTAAATCTGTCAAAAATTTACGATTCTTTTTTAAGGTTAATCAGGTCATTTTCACTTTGGGCAATATCTTCCTGCAAAAAAATCATGCTCCTTGTGTCAGGGGTTCTCGAGATATTTTGTTCATAAGGTTCCATAGTCCTCATCCTTGCTTCATCACGGTGTTTTCTTGATTTTACATATTGCCCATGATGACTCTCTGATGAGTTAGGGGACCTCCATACGAACCTAACTACCAACTAATAGTGTGCACCGCGGCGGAGGGTGAGGGTGAAGGTTTGGGCCCAGTAAAACCGGTTTAAACCCCCCAGTAGTTATTACTGACCGTCCCAAGGCGGTACTTTCGTTGCGGTTGTATTTGTGTTATGTTCGGTGCTGTTTAATTTATTGTGTTCTCATTTTAACCCTTCTATAATAAAAATAGAAAATAGGTGAAAATAGTTGTTAAACGTTTTTTGTATAATTTGCTTAATCTGTTGTAACCCTTCTGTTGGTCTAAATTATTTAGTTCAGTAAAGATACCTGAGTTGCCACCTATTTGGGAAAGAGCTGCTGACTCGGCTTATCATTTGTAATTTATTGTTTGTTAGGATGTCTTTGTCAATCTTTCCCTTTGATGTTGGGGATAGGGATTGGGATCTGATTCAGTCAGTTCCTGAAGTGTAGTTACTCTTTAAATTTACAATGCACTAAATTGAAAAAGGGGCATAACTCTGTCTAAAATTCATGATTTTTTTTTTTCAAAATTTAATCAGGTCGTCTACACTTTGGGCAATAAAGTTTCAAGTCCCTAGCTCTTATGCTTTTCTTGATATCTTCCTGACAAAGTCAAAATGCCATAATTTGTAAAGGGCCATAACTACTATAAAAACTGACGGAATTTGTTCAAAAGTTATTCAGTTCATCTACTCATCATCTTCAATAACCTGACAAAGTTTAAAAGTCCCTAGCTCTTATACATTTCAAGATATCTTGCTCACAAAGTCAAAATGCCATAAATGGACAAAAATAGGCGGACTTTGTTCAAAAGTTAATCAGTTCATCTACTCATCATTCCTAATAAGCTGTTATATTTTAAAGCCCCTAGCTGAAATACTTTTTAAGATACCTTGCTGCCATCAAAATGGGGAAATTTTCAAAGGTCCATACCTCCCTCAAAAATTGATGGAATTCGTTCAAAAGTTAATCAAATTCATCTACTCATCATCTTCCATAATAGGCTGACAAAGTTTAAAGTCCCTGGCTCTTATACTTTTTAAGATATCTTGCTGACAAGGTCAAAATGTTGAAATTTTCAAAGGGCCATAACTCCAACAAAAATTAACGGAATTCGTTCAAAACTTAATCAGTTTATCTACCTACTATTCCTAATAGGCTATCAAAGTTTCGAGCCCCTACCTTAAATACTTTTCAAGATAACTTGCTGACAATGTCAAAATGCGGAAATTTTCAAAGTATCATAACTCCCTAAAAATTAACGGAATTTGTTCAAAAGTTAATCAGTTCATCCACTTATCTTTTTAATAAGCTATCAAAGTTTCAAGCCCCTAGCCTAAATACTTTTAAAGATATCTTCCTGACAAAATCAAAAAACATTTTTAAAGGGCCATAACTCCCTCAAAAATTGACGGAATTCATTCAAAAGTTAATCAGTTCATTTACTCATTATTCCTAATAAGCTATCGAAGTTTCAAGCACCGAGCTTAAATACTTTTCAAGATATCTTACTTACAAAGTCAAAATGCGGTAATTTTTAAAGGGCCATAACTTCCTTAAAAAATTGACGGGATTCGTTCAAAAGTTCATCAACTCATCATCTCTAATAAGCTGATATAGTGAAAGGCCCTTAGCTTAAATACTTATTAAGATAGCTTGCTGACAAGGTCAAAATGCCAAAATTGTCCAAGGGCCTTAACTCCTACAAAAACTAACGGAATATGTTCAAAAATTAATCAGTTCATTTACTTATCATTTCTAATAAGTTGGCAAAGTTTCAAGCCCCTATTTTAAACGCTTTTTGAGATATCTTGCTGACAAGATTTTATTATGAATTTTTGCCAAGAAGCATAACTCGAAGAAGAGAGACAACTCGGACAAGAACAAAATACGTGTCCGCTAGTTTTTCATGATGAATCCATATGTAAAATTTCAAAACTCTAGCAGGCACTGTTTCTAAGATATGATATGCGTGACGAACGGACGCAAGGACGCACGGACGGACAACCCAGAAGCAATATGCCCCCTCAGCTTCGAAGTTGGGGGCATAAAAAACTGCATTAATCAAAGTAAGGAGAGGAAGAAAAATTGGAAAAATATAGGAAAGAATAAGCAGGGGAAGGCTGGTTCTTGATCTAACAATACAACAATTACCATCAAATTGCAGATAAGATATCCCTACTCTAACTTGCAATCGCTTTGTAGAAATCTTTGACAAAAACGTTTTATTCAAAGTATAGAGAGACAGAAAATCAGACAAATACAGGGAAGAATATGCCCACTAACAGCTGGTTTGCAATCCCACGATACAATAAGTCGTTATCAATCTGTATACCAAATATGACTATTCTACCTTGAAGGGTTGCTGTGAAATCTGTTACGAAAAATTGCATAATTCAGTGTAACGAGAGAAAGAAAATTAGACAAATGCAGGGCAGAATATGCCAGACACAGCTGGTTTGCAATCCCACGATACAATTAGTTGTTAACAATCTGTATATCAAACACAAAACATTCTACCTTGAAGGGTTGCTGGGAAATCTGTCACGTAAAATTGCACTATTCAACAAATACAAGGAAGAATAAGCAGAAGAAGGCTGCACATCCTCATCAACCTGCATACTAAATATGACTATTCTAGCTTGTACGGTTGTGGAGAAACCTTTGACGAAAAATTTCATTATTCAAAGTATGGAAAGAAAGAAAATTGGACAAATAAAGGTAAGAATATGCAAGAGAAGACTGGTTTGCAATCACACGATACAACACATTGTCATCAACCTGTATGCCAAATATGACTATTCTAGCTTTAACGGTTGTGGAGAAATCTTTGACGAAAAATTCCATTATTCAAGTATGGAAAGAAAGAAAATTGGACAAATAAAGAGAGGAATAGCCATGAGAAGACTGGTTTGCAATCCCACGATAAAACACACCGTCATCAACCTGTATTCTAGCGTGTATGGTTGTGGAGAAATCTTTGACGAAAACTTTTATTAAAAGGGGACGTACGGAAGGACGGACGGAGGGACGGAAACACGGACGGACAGACGTAAACCAGTATACCCCCCCCCCCCCACACACACACACTTTTTCAAAGCGGGGGTATAAAAACAAGAAACAGGTTGTCGGCTCTTTCCCAGCAGGTTTCCACAATGTTTCCGAAACTGAACAAATAGCCAAAGACTACAACACTGTGTCCATTCGTGTACGCCTATAAATGCGAGTTGGAGCAGTGTACGCCGAGTTAGAAGAAAACAAGTCTTGGAAATGTCATCAGGGCTTTAAAGTAAGTTAATTTATCAGGACTTTTCGTCATCTAAAAGTAATAAACTAGTATGAGTGTATCTGTAACTGAATAAGCTTTCAGAATGATATAGTTTCACGTGAATGCAATGTTCATTTTACAGAATATTTAACCAAACCAGTACATCCTTTCAAGTGAGAGTGCCTTTACGGAAAAAGAAGTCAGTATTTATTTACAAATACATGTATCTTTTGATTGAAAGGTCCCTTATTAGTAAGGCAGGTATGTATTGAAGCTATTGTAATAGATAAATCGGTCGAAACCTGTCCGTTTTGAATATAGAAATCATTTGTAGGCAGGCTGTAATGGTTTAAAGTGCACGCCGAGTTGCAAATACATAATTAACGAAAATACGGCGAGTTGGAGAACCCATGTACGCCGAGTTTAAGCTTTTTTGTCAATACAGGTGTACGCTTAGTTGGAGCACAGGCACTTGAAGTTTTATGCTAATGGTGCCGCCAAATATCCAGACTATGAGCTATTTTGAAGAAATGTCCAGGTGTGCAAGCATGTGTTCAGACTCCATTACGGTCTCCAATTTCCGGTGTATCAACGTCGCACAGCAACGTCATCAGGTTCTATTACGGGAAAAATGAAGTGATTCTGCAGATAATGATCCTCTTAAATGTACAGCTTCCTACTCTGTCCAATCATCAAACAACAAAATCGCCGATCAGACTATGCGGATGCGCAAGCTAATCTGCATCTTTGTTGTTCGGAAAGTTAGTACATATAGGCCTCAGTCAACAAATTAAAATTTTACGCCAACGTTACTGCGCAGTTTTGACGTTGTTGACGCGAAAATCATGACGTCATTTTCATCATGTTTGCTTCAAGTTTTCACTCGTAAGAAACGTTTTGACCGAAATTAGGACAAACAAAATATTGTAAATACATGGAAACAGTGATTCAACGAAATTGGTCATATCTAAAAGAGTAATTGAATGATTTCGCTGATGTGTGATTTTCAAAGCGTACAAGCACATGCTCAGTTGGCGCAGCACAGTAAACCGGAAACTGGACACCGTAATGGCGACGAGATTTTGAGGCAAATTTTGAATTTAGGATTACAGCACCGCATAGACCATAACAGAACAAATTTATCATGTTTATAGATACATTTTGAAACGATGTTTACAGGTAAGAAGTTTGCTTTTGTTGGGGCGTTTCTAACTGGCAGTTTTAGCAGTCCAAAAAATCGACCGTGTTTGCTTGCATACCTGGTCATTTCTTATGAAATGGACTATAGACTGCGTCAAGTTTAAAGGGTTTTGAGTTGTTTTTTTTAAGCATAGAACTTCAAGCGCCTGTGGTTGGAGTAACGTACTGCTCTGTGCGAGATTTTGAAGAAAAAAATGACATTTATTTAATTTAGTTGCAGCTATCTAGCTGAGCATTTATTGACATTGCTGATAGTGTCAAAAATACCAAAGTCAGTCAGTTGTTGTTGGCTGTCCGATTGCTTGTATGAAAAATCATTCTGTGAGTAAATTCAACAGAATGACTGAGAATAATGTAAATATTTAAGGATCCACATTTTGTTTGTCTTTCAGTTATGAAGTTATGATGAGTTTGCCTGCCAATGTTAATACTGTTCATTCAGAACAAATGTTTTCCAAGAGCTATATTAGATCACTGTTGCTAATACCATTCGACGGATGAACTTTCAGTTCGAAGATTCACTTTATCTGTTGACAGTGGGAAAAGTATATTCCAATCTTTACATTTTAAACACAGTTATCTAACAGTTTGTACGTACTCTCCCTTATATTTTACTCCTCCGCCCGTTTTACGCAGAACGGTGTATCCGTAGAAACCCAGGTAGCTTAGAAAGCTATGCGCTGACCTGCTGAGCTAGACCTCCCTGGTTCGATGCAGGGTTCAATTTCATACAGTTTTTCTTCGTTATCATCATCCCATGGTCCTGATACGATTAATACTGTTAAAAATGACGAAAGGTCGTAAGTCACCTTACCATCACTCCATCTGTGTCCGTATATAGAGGCATGGAAATCAACATGTGCCATATTACAGTATGAACAACAGCGCAGGCTTAGCGCAACTTGTGTATTTATGTAGTACGTTCGGAGTCTGATCCCTTTACAGCTGTATATACAAACTGTATTTGAATTGCAAAGAAATGATTCTGATTTTCTTGTCAATATCTATATATATATTCTATGTCAATAGCTTAATGCAACTGGACTTTAAGGCGTCTGATTACACGGTATTTTCGTCATTTTAATACATGTATAGGGAAGTTACTTTCGCGACTTCCTGTTTGTATTCCCAGATCAGGAAGCATTTCTAAACTGTGCTCTACTCTTAAAGAAAAGAAAAAAGCTACGAGCGGAGCAAATTCTTTCTTTTAAAAGTTGACCCATGTTGATTATGGAGGCAGAGTTGCTTCCCCTGAAAATGTACCATAAGGTGATTGTATTTATCATTGTACAAAGGGAAACAACTGTTGTGACTTCCTCATAAAAAAACTTCCAAAATGGGACTCTTCTCTTAAAAGAAGTACTATGCTGCTTGGGCAGCAATTCTTCTTTTTAAGAATTTAGAAGGACGGAAAGAATGAAAATGACAGGTTTGCTTCCCCTGAAAGTGTAATCATTCACCAAAGCAAAGTATCTTTTGCTAAAGAAAATGATACTGATAAAGAAAATGATACTGATATAGGGTCACTGATGAGGCTTGAATAGCCGAAACCGCGGTATGGCCCAACTTCTTACTTATGAATGTTTTCTTTGCTCTTAAAGGATCTAAACTTTTATTATTATGAAAATTACTGTTATGCTAAGGAAAAGGATAATGATTTGTTGACTCTGTCGTAAGACTCTTTTCTGGTTGAAATAGCTTTGAAATCTCTCTTCATCGCTCTTTATAGGCAGACACATTACTCTGTACGCTTCTATTAATCAGATGGCTGGATACATGTACGCGAATAGTTACACATTTACTTTGCTTTACTCCAGGTCTGGCCACTCTGGTCTCTCAATTCTTCAAAAAACAACGCTAGAAAAAAATCTAGTTGCCTTTCCCTGTTATTTTCGTGTCCGTCCAAACTTTCGTATCTCCGCATATTTTCGTAGAAAGTAATTGTCCGTCTGCACGAAGGATAAATCCATGTATGTTAACGGGGAGGCTCGCAGATAGAATTATGTTGCAGGCATGTGGAGTGGTGTTAACATTGTGTCCGAATATACATGCGCAGAAAGGCAAAGCCCTTAAAGTAGAGACTGCATCCGCTTAAAGTTTGCGCTTCTTACTGGGCTTGAAGGAGTGATCACGTTGTTTGTTTTAATACTATGCCCATTCGTTCTTGTTTTAAGGAGACCACAGCTCCTGGTTACAAAAACATATCAGGAATATTGACTCAGTGTTTGTTTGTGTGTTCTTGCGTGCACATGTACAGTTTTGCCGGTTTTATCAGGCTGGTGCTACCACCGACGTTCATTGACGAGCTGTAATCACCAACTGCGACTCTGATGCCACTTATTTCAGCTCAGAACAACTGGCTCTGGCTGTGCATTTTCTGGTCTATTGGAAAAATGGATCGGACATGTGCCGTCCGTTGGAGTTGAACCTGCGACAATTTGTATGAAAGGCGAAGATTATCCACTAGAAAAGGGCGCTCCACAGGGTGGGGCGGCAGAGGTCTGGGTGCTAAGGTGTTCGATACCGATAAATTCATTGAGTTGTGTCAAAAGGGACTGCAGCTTATAACATACGTATCAGCATGTGCGTACAGTTAAGGGCATAAAGCTTTAAACCATGGGCACACTGCTTTTGCACTATGTGATACGCAACCTTTTTACTCGCAGCTCAGTCAGCGTTAATGGTTGGTGCTTGCTAGTTTTAGCTAGGATGCTTCGAAATTTTCTTCAGGAACAGTTTTTTTTTCCTTTCGTCTTTTCGTAGTATCTCTGCACTTAAACGCAAAATGTAGTTTCATAACTGACTCTGACTATCAGTGGAAGAGATAAACGATTTCCTTTCAACAAATACAAAATTTGTTATTTATGTCAGGTCTGTATCAAATAAGGCTCATAAATACAGAGTATGGTACATGTTTGCTCATTAGTCTTTGAGCTTGACGTTTATTGGATTTGGATTTTGATTGTTTCAGTTCCTGGTCTTTGCATACTTTTTACTTATGTACTCCAACTCGCGGTACACCCTTATATCAATAATGATTAAACTCGGCGTGCACAGGTCCTGCAACTCGGCGTGTCCTTTGGCAACACCCCTGGTGCAAACAAATACAAACAGCTCTCTCAGTTTTACGGTCAGCATTTCGTGACTTCGCTCTGATGGTCACAGTTGGATCATTTCTTATTCCATTTTATAATTTTTGTAAATGAAGAGAGTGTTTGCGTACATTTAGTACAAATGAAGACCAGTAGTAAATATTTTGACATGTTTTGCAAGGATTTGCGACGTTTCTTGTGTTATTACAAGAGGTGGTGCTTTGAAAGTTTACCTGCGGTTGTAGATAATGTCTAAGACGAAAACTGTCAAGAAGAGAGGGACGTAAACCTTAGTAAGCTGTTAAAATACATGGCAAACACTCACCTCTCGTTCGCGAGCATTCTCTGAAGGTGTTCTAACTCGGCGTACACTGCTCCAACTCGCATTTACAGGCGTACACGAATGGACACAGTGTACAAGAAAACGGCCAAACAATGAAAATTAGAAACCAAATTACTCCAGTATCACCACCTTGGCACGAACATCAATAACTGGAGGGAGGTTTATATTCAAAGATCCGTCGACCTACTTCATAAATATACAAAATTAAATTACACACTTTGTCTTTGTTAAAGACGTCTATCTTAAAGCTTTCCAGGCTATGCTCCATACACAAATACAAATTTGCACTCACGGTCAAACTAATTATAAAATGCAAAAGCTGATCTGGATGTATCTGTCTGAGGTTTAATGGTGTCCAGCTTACTTGCAAGTTTGATGAAGATCAGATTAAATCTGCCGGACAACAATGAAACAGTCCATTTGTTCCTGAACAGAAGAGGTTAATAGGTAGACTAAAACTGTTGTACCTCTTCTTCTATTTCCTTTCACTGTCCCCTGTAGAAATTGTCTTCACAAATCCAGAAGACATTGAAATGTGGCCGTACCACCTCAGTTTTCGTTTCTTGACAATAATCAGGAGTTCATCATATTCTTAAATGGATGCTTGGGTCTTTCCAAGATTTTCTTATTCGTTACATGGTCTTTATACGTGATGTTCAATAACTTTCGGTCGCTTCTCATCCAAAAGGCCCGCATTGTTTTTATGCCCCCGCCATTTAAAATGGGGGGGGGGGGCATATAGTATCACCCCTGTCCGTACGTACGTACGTAGCGTACGTAGCGTACGTACGAAACGGTTTCCGTTCAATATCTTTTGAAAGCATTGGTGTGTTGAATTCATATTTCATACACACCTATATAATCATAAAATACAGGTCAAGTTCGATATTGGGTAAAATCCGGCTATTATTGTGGGAGTTACGGCCCCTTTTCGACTTCTGTTTCTATGAAAAAATGGTTTCCGTTCAATTTCTTTTGAAAGCATTGGTGTATTGAATTCATATTTTATACACAGCTATATAATCATAAAATACAGGTCAAATTCGATGTTGGGTAAAATCCGTCAATTATTGTTGGAGTTATGGCCCTTTTTCGACTTCTGTTTCTATGAAGAAATGGTTTCCGTTCGATATCTTTTGAAAGCATTGGTGTATTGAATTCATATTTTATACACAGGTATATTATCATAAAATTCAGGTCAAGTTGGATGTTGGGCAAAATCCGTCGATTATTGTGGGAGTTATGGCCCTTTTTCGACTTTATTTTGTATGAAAAAATGGTGTCCGTTCGATATCTTTTGAAAGCATCGGTGTATTGAATTCATATTTTATACACAGGTATATAATCATAAAATACAGGTCAAGTTTGATGTTGGGCAAAATCCGTCGATTATTGTTGGGGTTATGGCCCTTTTTCAACTTTATTTTTTATGAAGAAATGGTTTTCGTTCGATATCTTTTAAAAGTTTTGGTGTATTGAATTCATATTTTATACACAGGTATATAATCATAAAATACAGGTCAAGTTCGATGTTGGGCAAAATCCGTCGATTATTGTGGGAGTTATGGCCCTTTTTTTCGTTTTCATTTTGTATGAAAAACTGGTTTCCGTTCATTATCTTTTGAAAGCATTGGTATATTGAATTCATATTTTATAATTTTATACACAGGTATATAATCATAAAATACAGGTCAAGTTCAATGTTAGGTAAAATCCGTCAATTATTGTGGGAGTTATTGCCCTTTTTCGACTTCATTTCATACAATAATGGTGTCCGTTTGTTAGTTTTTGAAAAGTTACTTGTTTCCGGGCTATTTCTTTTGGAAAGTTGCATTGCATCCATTTCTGCGATAAGATACAGAATATTATCACATATTAGTCATGACACCCCCCATCCAAGCCCCCCCCCCCCCCTCCGCCCCCCCCCCCCCCCCCCATGTACTTCTCAAGAAGCACAATACATCTGCCCAAGGAAAACAATAAAACATGTACCACATAAGTGTGCCTTTGTGAACCTAGTTATGCTACAAGTGCCTTTACCTTAAACAAGGCGCCATCTTACTTAGGGCACTAAGCGGGGGCATCCGTGTCGTATGGACACATTTCTAGTCTCTAACTCTACTGTCAAGGTCCATGACTCAAACGCATACAAAATATGGATTGGACAAGGGATCGCATACGTTTCACTTTAGATCCCAGAGATACGTTGTTATCTCCCCATATTGGCTTCAGCTTTGTCAGAGCTGCAGTGGCTTGGACAATTTTTTAGAAAACCTCGGGTTTTGACTCATCATCTTGGACATTGCTCCAAGGCATTAGAAGCGTTAAACCATTCCCACTTTCTGTCCTTTTACCTTGATCTCTCTCTCTGGATGCCATTGGCGCTGTTTGTCATTACGATCATGAAGAACTTCACTTGGAACTTTAGCTCATATGGTAGTTGTTCCCACCTCATATAAAGAACTGACCGATCAGATTCAATTCTAGTTGTCGGCCATAACGCGCTTCGATGAAAAGTCTGAAACTAGCTAGTGTTACAGTTACCGCGGCTCGAGGCATGGTAACTTTAGCACGGTCACGTGATATTACTTTATTCCGTACTGCTGGTGTTATTTGCAAATGAACATACTATAGGACTAGCAATAGTTCGAAGTAAGGTCAGTCCATGGTGTATCTTGGGCAAAATTCAGCCTGACGGAGCCTATCCCTCTCCAGCCTGTTTATGTTGACCACAGCCGAATTCCATCAAAACTATATGGTTCGCTTTGTTCATGAATTTATAGCCGTTGACTTAAGAATTCTTCCGCCTTGGCTGTTGACTTCTTCTCACTGACCTCTACGGTTGGGATCTCGTGTAGGTGAGAGCGTCTTATTTCCTTCCAACAAGTTACTGACTTGCCCACTGCCTTAGATACTAGAAATATTATTGACAAAAAAAAAGATGTACCCACTCATGCTTTCCCAGAAGTATCATTTTTCCTAAATGTTGCCATGTAAAGACCTCCTGTGACCTTTAAAACAGGGTCAGGGTCACCAAAATTCAATCAGCTCTTTTCCATCTCCCGATTATACACTTATCTATGTTTGGTCATAATACATCAATCCCTTCAGGACTTATGCTGCAAACAAGCCATTTTTAAACATTCTTAGACCTCCTGTGACCTTGAAAATGGGGTTTAGGTAACCAAAATTTAAACAGTTCGTTTCCATCTCTCAGTGATATATCGTGCGATATAGGTTAAAATCCACACATCCATTTAGGAGGTATGGTGCAGACAAGCCATTTTTAAACATTCTTTGACCTCCTGTAACCTTAAAAATAGGGTCATGGTCACTTAAATAGAACAAGTTCTTTTGCATCGTTCAGTGAAATATCTGTGAAAGTTCGGTTTAAATCCATTCATCCATTCAGGAGACAGAGGGCAGACAAGGCATTTTCAACATTTGTAGACCTTTTGCAACCTTGAAATGGAATCAAGGTCACCAAAATCTAATCTGTTCTTTTCCATCTCCCAATGATATAATTATGCAAGTTTGGCTTAAATCCATTCATGCATTCTGGAGAAGAGCAAACCAGCCATTTTCACTCCTACTGTGACCTTATAAAAAGGGTCAAGGTCATCAAAATCTAATAAGATTTCCCCCCTTAAAAATGCTATGCAGACGCTGACGCCGACAGGATCTGCACCAATAACTATATAACAAAAAATAAATAGATAAATAAAAATAACCAAACTCAAAGGTTCAAGATGATTAGGCCTATCCTTACCTACACTGATCCCTGAAATCTAGATGGTGTACCAGGCTGAGCAAGCAAGGTTGGCTCAAGTCTTACCGGTAATATATCACTGTTGAACTAAAGTTTGAGTTCCATACCGGCCGCAGACTTCTTTTAGGAAGACTTCCGCCCGGTGATCCTGTGTTCACGGGCGATCAAAGAGATGTAGCTCCAAAAACTAGTGAGCAGGGGCTCACGTATACCCCCGACCAATGCCATCGCCTTATGAAAGCATTCTTTAACACACAACTTCAATGCAAATGTCATACGTGTACAAAATTCTAAGTCTGTGACCTTGACCTTAGAACAGCAGCAGCATCCAGATGATGAAAATGAGTATGAAATATACCTAGTCATGTATCATTAGGCTGCACTGAAGTACATTGGAACTATATGCCAAAAAAAAAACTAAAACATATGGCTAAGTCCTAATTATTGACCCCTGGCCCCACCAATGAGCCTGACCCTGCAGCTTAGGTAGTCCATAACAAAAATAATGATGTAGAGATATCATGAACCAAATATGGAAGGAATCTTCAAAGCAGTTACATAGATATGAGCAATCATAAAGGTTTAACGCAAAACTTTGACATAATGAAAATGCCTAAGTCCTAATTATTGACCCCTGGCCCCACCCTGGGAACTGACCCAGGGGCGTAGCTTGTTCACATCAAAGGTAATGCTATAGAGATATCATGAACCAAATATGAAAAGAATCTGATGTGTAGTTACAGAGATATGAGCAACCCAAAAAGGTTTAACGCAAAACTTTCACGTAAAGCTGACGAACGAACAAACGGACGAATGGACGGAATGACAAAAACTATATACCCCCTGATATACTTCGTATCCTTCGTAGCCCTAAAACTAGGCAAAGGGATAGAACTCCAAAATTAACGAAGAGGAAGCTTTAATATATGTGACACACCAATTCAACCTAATACACATTTCTATAAATTTAAAGAGTAACTACACTTCAGGAACTGACTGAATCAGATCCCAAACCCTTTCCCCAACATCAAAGGGAAAGATTGACAAAGACATCCCAACAAACAATAAATTACAAGTGATAAGCCGAGTCAGCAGCTCAAACTTTCAAAAAAATATTCCATACAGTTATTTGTTATGGCTTGCAGAAGAGCAGTCTTAGAACTTAGTCAAAGGCACGTTATTCCAAAAGTAAGTAAGGCAAAGCAATCATTGTTACAAGTGACATCGTCTAAATCTCACATACATTGCTGTCAAGTTTTATTATGACTTCCAAAGGGTTACTTAGTTATGGTTAGTACAAAAAAAAACAGTTAAAAATTATAAAAGGGGTGTAACTCCAAAAGTAAGTAAAGGGGAGAAACAATTTGTGTATGAGACACTGTCTAAACCCAAGCTTTATTATTTATTATATTCCAAAGAGTAACCTAGTAATGGAATGCACAAGAATTACCTTATAAACTGCCATGATAGTCATTTTGTTTTCAAAAAGATGTAACTCTGCTAAAAATCATCGGAGCGTAACCACCAAACAACATGAGCTACTCAACATCATAGCTTGGTTATTTACAAAGTTTAAACTTGATATTAAATAAAAACTGTAAGAGAAGTTATCCAGAAACGAACAATGCTAAAAGTTGTAACTCTGCTGTTAAAAAACTAGAAGGGTTAGGTGGAGCTCTTAGCCTTGGCAGGCAGTCCACCTAGTAGTTCATTGCTAGGACTCTAAACAAAACCTATTAACAAACCTGTGAACGCAGCACCATTGGGCGGAAGTCTTCCTAGAAGAAGTCAACGGCCGGTTGGAACTCAAATCTAAAGTAAGTGTTAGCAGCTAGACCCGAGCGAGCCCTGCTCAGCTTGGTGAAACAGCTAGATTAAGGTGGTCACTGATGGGTAGGGATATGCCCCAATCACTTTGACTCTTTGAATCCGGTTGTTTATATTATAGACAGTCGACAAGTCAACGACTTGATGGGAGGAAATATGACGCTTCCACCTCCATGAGTCTCCCAACCCTATGGGTCAACAAGGGGTGGTGTAACAACATCACTGGGCGGAAGTCTTCCTAGAAGAAGTCAACGGCCAGGGCGGAAGAACTCTTTGAGTCAACGGCCATGTGTTCGTGACCAAGGCGAGCCATACAATAATCGTGGATTTCGGCTGTGGTCAACATATATAGCCTGGAGAGGGATGGGCTCCGTCTGAACTCTGCCCTAGAAACACCATGGTAGACAACCTAAACAATACTTTAATACCGGATCGGTCGCGGCCCAGGTTAACAATGGCCGCGCCTTCTGTTGGACACCGGGGCGAAGGTGACAAGTATGCAACTGGTGTAACACAGATTAAGAAGTTCAGAGGTAGGAAGAACATCACAACTGGAACCTGGAACGTGAGGACTCTGAGGCCAGCTGGGAAGCTGTTGGAGCTAACACATCCAATGGACAAGTGTCACTGGAACATTCGAGAGCTCTGTGAGATGCGCTGGAAAAAACTTTTGTGAGATGTCAACAGATGACGGACACAAGGTTTATTTCAGTGGAGAAGAGGGCAAACATGAGAATGGGGTTGGATTTCTTGTGCATAAGGACATGGTGAGTACTGTCTTGGGATGCCGACCAGTCTTCAGCAGACTGATTTTAATTCGCCTGAGAGCAGCTCTTTTCAACATCACCATCATACAGGTTTATCCACCAACATCTGGGAATGACGACAATGAGGTAGAACACTTCTACCAGCAACTCCAGGAAATCATAGACTAAACACCCAAGAAGGACATTCTGGTTGTACAAGGGGATTGGAATGCTTAAGTTGGAAAGGATGCACAGGCAGACTGGGAAAACGTTTGTGGACCCTTCTGCAATGTCGAGACAAATGAGAGAGGTCTCAGACTTCTAGAGTTTGCAACCTGCAACAGCCTAGCACTGACAAAAACACTTGGCCCTCACGAACCATCAAGAAGATGGACATGGCACAGTCCAGATGGGAATCACCACAATCAGATTGATTAAATCGTGGTGAGGAAGTGCTTCCGATCAGAGGTAAACATCCATAGGACAAGGAGTCTTTTCCTGGAGCAGACATAGGAAGTGACCATGACCTAGTGATGATGACCTTCCGAGTTCGTCTGAAGAAGGCTAGAAAGCCAACCCAGCCAAGACTGAAGTTTGATCTTGAGAAACTAAGGATCCCAGATGTATGCAATTTTCAAGCAACAATAGGTGGGAAATTTGCACCACTCATTGGTCTGAGGGATGATGACATGGACATAGATACCATGATTACCACCTACAATCCAGTAGTGACTGAGGCAGCCAGTGAGATACTTGGGAAGGAATGTCGCAGGAAAAGCCCTGGGTCACCAGAGATGTTCTCGACCTCTGTGATGAGTAGAGAAATTTGATAAAGAAGAGGTATGAAGCAGGAGGAGCAGAAGAATACAGGGAAGCAAACGAGAGGATTCAAAAGGCAGTGAAGAAAGCGAAGGAGGACTGGATAGCTAGTCAGTGCGAGGAGATTGAAACTTGCCTGAACAAGAAAGCATACTAGCTGGTAAAGGATCTAACTTCAGAGAAACAGGGTAGATCCACAACTATCAAGGACAAGTCCGGGAAATGCCTTACAGAGGAACAAGAGATTCTCAGCAGATGGACAGAATAATGCTAAGAACTATACAACCATGAGACTTACGGTGACAATGCGGTTCTGGACTGCAATCAGCCCCAGAAGAGGATCAACAGCCGATCCTTCGTGAGGAAGTTGAGATTGCAGTAGCAGCAATAAAGAAGGGGAAATCTGCCGGAGTTGATAATACACCAGCAGAACTTGTTCAACCTGGCGGGGAGACCATAATTGATGTTTAAACGGATATGAGTAACAGGATCTGGAGAACAGGAGAATGGCCTACCACATGGACTCAGTCGCTGATCATTACGCTGGCTAAAAATGGCAACCTACAGCTCTGCAAGAACTACAGAACCATCAGCCTCATCAGTCATTCAAGCAAAGTCTAGCTGAAAGTCATCTTGAACAGGCTTAAACCACAAGCCGAAGAGATAATCGCTGAGGGACAGGCTGGGTTCCGAGCAGGAGGGAGCACCACAGAACAGATCTTCAACCTTAGAATCCTGTGTGAAAAGTGTCTCCAACATCAACAGAATCTGAACAATGTCTTCATTGATTTCAAAAAAGCCTTTGACAGGGTATGGCATGCAGCCTTATCGCCCACCATGCTGAAGTACAATATCAGTGCAAATCTAGTTCGCACCATTGAGCAGCTATACGACAAGGCTACAAGTGCAGTCCTGATAAATGGCAGCACAGACGAATGGCTCAGAACAACATTTGGAGTAAGACAAGGATGTCTTCTGTCACCCACTCTCTTCAATATTTTTCTCGAACGGATCATGTCTGCTGCTCTGGAAGAACATGACGGAAAATTTAGCATAGGCGGAAGAAACATTATCAATCTGCGGTTTGCCGATGACATAGACGCTCTAGCCGAGGAAGAGCAGGAACTAGAAGCTCTAGTTGAAAGTCTCGACCAAACCTGCATAAGGTACAAGATGGAGATCAATGCTGAGAAGACCAACTGATGACGAACAGCGCCGATGGCATCCAGAGGGAGATCAAGGTAAAAGGGCAGAAGCTGGGTACTGTAAAAAGCTTCAACTACCTTGGGGCAGTTGTCTCAGATAATGGCTCAAAACATGAGGTTCTCTCTCAAGGATTGCACAAGCCACTTCAGTTCTTACCAAGCTGAAACCAATTTGGAGAGATAACAACATATCTCTTGGATCAAAAATGAAACTTATGCGCCCCCTTGTCATTTCCTTATTTCTGTATGCCTGTGAATCGTGGATCTTGACAGCAGAGTTAGAGCAAAGAACGCAGGCCTTTGAGATGAGATGCTACCGAGGGTTAACTTAACATTTCGTACAAGTACCATATAACCTATGAGGAGGTTCGCAGGAAGATCCAAGCAGCCATTGGGTAATATGATGAACACCTGACGCTGGTCAAGAAACGGAAACTAAGGTGGTTTGGCCACGTCTCAAGGTCTTCTTGTTTAGCAAAGACGATTCTTCAGGGCACAGTAAAAGGAAAAAGAAGAAGAGGTAGACAGAAGAAGAGGTGGGAAGACAATATCAAGGAGTGGACAGGAATGGACTTTGCCAGCTCAACTATGGCAGCTGAAGACAGAACAAGGTGGAAAGGGATTGTTTCGAAGTCATCTGTGGTGCCCCAACGACCTAGTAAGGTTATAGGATCGAATAGAATAGAAGAATAATGGTATATTCAGGTCAGACTGCCCAATTTCAATTACCTCGATTTAAAAAAGAGCTATTTTCACAAATTTTATTTTTTCTCCGACTATATGTACTTCCAGTTGTTATGGTTGCAACAACGTGCAGTAGCCAATGCTCTGAAGGTGCAGAGACTGACAATGACATCTAGTCCTAAGCACCATATCAGTCATTGACAAATATCTGATACTTGCTTCAGGACAGACACGTTTTCCCTTTGAAATTTATGGAAATATGTTAAATTTGAGCGGCCTAAAAACGGTTGCCATGGCAACAGTAATTGTTTAGATATCTCGAGCACCGTTTCACATATTTCACTAATTTTTTCATCAATCTTCATCTTTCGTCGAGAGCTTTAACCCATGATTTTTTTTAGCAAAATACGAAATTTTGAGTTTTCATCCAATGCTTGATGCTTACAGTCAGCTTCTCTTAAGTAGGGTCTCACTTTGTGATTAATGACATGTTTCTGCCAAAAGTGTTTTATTTATTTATTTTTTTTAACTGACTTTGGTGTATCGATGATACTTTCAATCTGTTTCTCTATGATAAAAAGAGAAAGGAGCGTTAACGCTTTCTCCTCGTTGATTTAATTACGAGAAATCGAGCAAAGTCTTCATTGCCTTTGAAGACAAAGTGAGGGGTCTGTTCCGTGTCGTCATCCGATTCGGTTTGAAGCGCTCTTTTTTCGATGTATTGGTTACCATGATTAATGAATATAGGTCTCGATGATTATGCGCTTCGCCCTCCACGGAGTCCTTCAAGGGGACGTTCTATGGAAATGGATATCCTATTCCCAACGCCAAAGCTACATTACCATTATACTCAACGTTCAAATCCCTCGGTTTAAACATCCCAACATTTTGGACTTACAGTTACAATCCATCACCAAAGGGATCAATTTGAACCCAGTGATGACGAATGTAAACTGTCCCCACTAAACAGCATCCAACCCTCTTCGCAATGGTGAAGGCCGAAAAATATACCCGTCCATTAACCCAACAGCCGCTGTCCATCGAAATACTCATAAAGGGAAAAATGAAGGGAATATTTAACCCCGGTATGTATCATTATAGATACGTATAAAGAAAGAAGGAAATGAATAATCAAGTAGCGTATTTCTAGAGCTTAACGCGACCGAGCCGATTGAAACGGGTCGGGCCTAACCTGAAACGCTCGTCTATCTGAAGCCAGGACCAAAGTAGTGTGTTGAAAAGCTGGAGATCGCTTGGCCTCTCTCAATTACCAGGATCCCATTTTCCAGCATACGAGATGCCACCCACGGCAAAGAAGTGGCACATGTTTAATGGGGGAATTTCACCCCATTCACTACAGAAGTAAAGTGGTCTGTAAATTTAATTCCCCACAGACAAAGGGAAAAAGAAACCGTTTGTTCAACAGTCAACTTTGGCGTTGTCGAAATAGGAGATCCATATTTGTAGTCTATGCGATATGAATTAAAAGTTGTCAAATAGTAAATATGTAAGAAGGGGTAGAAACATACAAGATTGTTAAATGAGTAGAAGCTTTAAAACATATCCAGACAAAACGTAGTAAACAATTGCTACAGAAGATAAGTTGTTGGGGTTTTTTTACTGTTGACACAAATTTCTTTCTAATTTTGAAAATATAACTGCAAAAAAGTGCAACCTGCTCGAGCTTGGAAAAGTGACACTTACACAATACAATTGTTATAGACAAATGAGGTAATAATCTTCGTCCCGTGTGCGACCCACGGGCACAGAATGATATACAAACAAATGAAGCATGTTAGTATCATGAAATAGTAAAGTTTAAAAGGATAGAATTTGCGTTATGGTGTTCATTTAAATATTTAATAAATTTCTAAATGCGATTTATTTTGATAAGCACGTTGGATCTGTGTACGAAAGATTTGATCATTTTAAATTTGATCAATTAAACTGTGTGCGCTATATAACGGACGGTGCTATATATAGTGAGGTTTCACCACCTGCTACAGACGGAGAGCATCCAGATATTTTTACCTTCCGGCCGGCACGTAGCGGTCGAAAAGTGAGAGACCTTTGTCACAGGTCAAAAATAACCTTGACCTCTTGTACTTAAAGAACTCCATGTCCTCAATTTAGATGACTGTATATACAAATTTTTGGCCAAAATCTTCAACAGTTTCCATGAAATCTTATGTTTTTGAATTCTGCCATATGAAAACATCAGAAAGAAAATTTGACTTTGCCGTGAAAAAGGTTATGGTCAACAGAAGGTCAACATTTGAAAAATCTTGGTAGTACTTGGGTCTCCAATGCTACATACCAAGTTTCTAGGCCATCAGTTTTTTGGTTCTGAAGCAGACATTTTTTTAAAGGTTTTTATCATGTATGAGCATGTCGGCTATGTTGGTCATGTGACCAGAACCGTTTGTACACATTTTTCGTTCCCCCGACCCCTAGAAATTACATATGAAATGGGGTTACAATCGGCCCAGAAGTTTCAGAGAAGAAGTCGTTTGAATTGTAAATGGACTGACGACGGACATACGACAAACGACGGGGCTTGCCTATCCTATAAGCTCCCCCGGAGCCTTCGGCTCAGGTGAGTTATAAAAGCAAAGACATTAAAAAACAGCAATGTGCGTTTGAAACCTGAAAACC